>PVJA010027698.1:0-28356 GCA_004027025.1 Myocastor coypus | reverse complement strand
GGAAGTTTTCTGCTATTACTTCTGCCCATATTCTTTTTATATCATTTGTATTGACTCCTTCTTTCTCATTGATTCCCATTAATCTCACGTTGTTCATTTTCGCATCGTCTTGCAGATGATGAATTATTTTTTCCTGCATTCTGGTTGTTTTTAAAAGATCCTTTCTTACTCTTTTACTGGCTGCAACTGTGTCTTCAAGTTTGGAAACTCTATCTTCATTTTCGTTCATTCAGCTCTGGCAACTTGTGATCCAGGTTTTATTTTCTTGTATATCTCTTTGAAACTGTTTCATGCGATCTATGTCTTTCCTATATTTCTCTGTCAGGGAGTCTATCATTTTTCTGTTCTCCTCTAATTTTTTATCGATGTCTTCTTTAATAGTATTGAAGTCTGTCATTATGGTTATCCTTTCTGTCTCTAATACAGAGATTATTTCTGTTCTATTCTCCTTTCTGCTTTTGTGTAGTTGTTCCCCTACTTGGGATGCTATTGATTTTGGCATGTCTTTGTCAACTTTAGATATTATTTCTGCTCTGATGTCCTCCATACGTTTCTCCAGCCGTTTTTCCACTTCATGTATTTCTTTTTTTACTTCAGATGTTATCTCTGATCTCAGTTGCTGTATAAGTTTCTGCACTTGTGTGTCTGCCTCATATGCTACCAATTCAGAGATTTCATCTGTATAATTCTCATTTTCTTCCATGATAGTGTCTTCTGTATTTGGTTTGGGTGGGCACGGGTCCTGAGATTGCCTCCTACTCCTTGGTGTTATCATTTTGTATGGAAGTGACCTCTGCACTTTGGTGATGTTATGCTGTGCCTATGGGCCTTTGGTCTGGAGACTCCAAGGTGGTTCTTCTACAGAGGTTCCTGACTCTTGTGTTGGGGCTCTGGCTGCTAGCTTTTGTCAATCCTGGCGGATGTGGTCTGTAGGTGGAGGTGGAGCTTTGGGATTGAGTAGTCCTGGTAGGCTCGTGGACCAGATCGGTTGCCAAACGGGCTATTTGATGGGTTCAGTGCTGGAGCTTGGGCCGCGGTGGGTGCGCAGGCTCAGCTCCCAGCGGTGCGGTTTGGGCTGGGCTGCGGCTGGTGCGCAGGCTCAGCTCCCTGAGGTGTGGTTTTTTACACATAAATTTAGAAATGTTAGCATATACAAAATTGTAGCAGGTCTATCTTATGGCATTTTTCCTTATCTCATATTCTCTTTACCTTCTTTTGTTTTCTTTTAAAAAACATTTACTTGAGAGAGAGTACATCAATAATTGAAATTACATTCGAAGCAGTACTCATCTAAAAGACCAGAATGACAGGCATTTTAAGCATGGTTTTAGTCTTACATATTGCTCCTCTGAATGTTACAAACCTGTTGGAAATTCTTAGAACCATTGTGTAATTCATCCTGTGCATATAAGTGCATGGTTTTGTCCCTACCATGTTTCCTAACTGTTCTGCTGGCTGTCTCTTTGTTTTTTAGTCCTTAAGTTCTTGATTTCCATGCAGCTGTGTTATGCCTTTTTATTTTTATTTCTTGTGTTCTTAAACTAGGAAGACTATACGATATTTACACATATAGGTCTGATTTATTTCACTTATGAGTATATATTCAAGATATATCCACTTATATATTAAGTCTTGTAATTTATCATTCTTTTTTTAAGAAAGAAAAGGTTTATTTAGCTCACAGTTACTGGAGGTTTCAGTCCATACTCATCTGGATCCAGGGCAGAGAAGCACATGGCAGAGAGCAGTTCATGATGGCAGAACATTAACAATGACAACAGAGGCAACAGAACAACCGGGGGGACAAAAGAACAACCAGGGGAGCAGAGAGCAACAGCTTAAGTCTGTCTCTCTCTATACTACATTCAGGCTGTCTGCCTCAGGCTATCCATGTTAGGCTACACCCATAATCCTAGGAGTACTCAGACCCATAATCCCATCAGTACCAAAACATGTAATCCCAGGGATCATAAGGCAAGTCTCAAACTCTAGACGTCCCTGCCCCATGATTGCATGAGGTTTTGGGAGGACAATTAGACATAAACCATAGCATTCCACCCCTGGACTCCCAAAGTCTCATGCACATCCCTTTGTGCAAAATACATTTTAGTCCATCTGGAAGAGTTGCCAGAATCCCAACAGTTTCAGCATTGCTGAAAAGTCAAAGTCCTAAGTCTCCTCCAAGATCCAAGGCAAACTCTCAACTATGAGCCCCTGTACAATAGAAAAGTTAAACATATCCAACATTCAAAGGCGTGAGATAAGCATTAGCATTCCAAAAGTTGCAAACGACAGAGTAATAAAAAACACTGGGAACAACACAAGTCCAAAATCCAGCAGGGTAGATATTAAATCCCATAGTTCCAACGGGAGCATCTGAAGCAGTCTGCACTGAATTGTGAGCTCCAAAGGCCTTACATGACTGCCTGTACAGCACTCTTGGTGGTAGTTTCCATGACTTTTCTCTTAGGCTGGCTAATTATCATTCTTTATAGCTGAGTAATATTCCATTGTATAAAAACACATCATTTTCAACCATTCTTCAGATGATGGGCATTTTGGTTGTTTTCAAGATTTGGCTATTACAAATTGTGCTGCTATGAACATCAGTGCACAGATGTCACTATGATATCATGGTTGCAGTTTTTCTGTAAAAATTTCCCGTAGGGAGACAGCTGGATGGAATAAGATTTCCAGTTCTAGTTTTTTAAGGAGTCTCTACACTGCTTTCCACAATGGTTGCACCAGTCTGCATTCCCACCAGCAGTGGAGAAGTGTTCCTTTTTCCCCACAGCCTCTCCAACATTTGTTGTTCGTTGATTTCTTTATGATAGCCATTCTTTTGGGGGTGAGTTGGTTTCTAAGTATTTTTTTAATTTGTATTTCATGGATAGCTAATGATGTGGAGTATTTCTTCATGTATTTATAAACTTACAGTATTTCATCATCTGAAAAGTATGTGTTCACCTCTGATGCCCATTTCTGGACAGGGTCTTTAATTTTGGGACCCTCATGTTTTTTACTTCTTTATAAATTCTAGATAGAAGACCTTTGTCTGAATACTTATTAGTTAATTTTTTTTTAAAATTAGTGGGTTGTTTTTTCATTCTGTTGGTAATTTCTTTTGATGTGAAAAGTCTCAGCAAGAAGAGGTTCTACTACTTGATTCTTTCAAGTGTTACAGGAGCATTTTGATTTTTCTCCATGACCTGTTTATCTACCCCAATATCTTCAAGTTTTCCTCCTACTTTTTCTTCCAGGAGATTTAGTGTTTCTCTTTTAATATTTAGATCTTTAATCTATTCTGACTTTACTTTAGTCCCTGATGCTAGACCTGGCTCAAGTTTTAGTTTTCAGCATGTAGAGATTCACTTTTCCAGCATCCTTTGTTAAAGAGACTATCTTTTTTCCACTAAATGTATTTAGCCCGTTGGTTGAAGATAAGGTGGCTGAGTGTGTTTGTTTTTGGTTTTGCATCTTCTAATCCATTCCAATGATCCTCGGATCTTTTTTTTTTTTTTTTTCCCAATACCTTGCAGATTTTATCACTATGACTCTGTGGTATAATTTTAGGTCAGGAATAGTAATGCCTTTTGCCTTATCTCTGCTGCCCAGGACTGTCTTTGCTATTCTAGGCCTTTGCTGGTTCTGAATAAAATTTAGGAATGACTTCTTCAGGTCTATGAGTTATGTTGATGGTATTTTGATAGGGATTGTATTAAACCTGTATAACAATTTAGGGAGTATGTCCATCTTCACAAGGGTGGTTCTTCCTATCCAAGAGCAGGGAATATTTTTCCATTTTCTGAAATCCTCTAGGATCTCTTTTTTTCAGAGTACTGTAGTTTTCATTGAAAAGATCTTTTACTTCTTTCATTAGATTAATTCCTAGGGATTTCATTTTCCGTGGTCCTATTGTAAATGGTATTGTTTCTCTAATTTCCCTCTCAGTGTGTTATCTGTGGAGAGGAATGCTATTGACTTTTGGATATTGACTTTGTATCTTGCTATGCTACTGAATTTGCATATTAATTCAAGTAGCTTCTTGGTGGAGTGCTTTGGATCTTCCAAGTACCATGTCATCCGCAAATAATGATAGTTTAACTTCTTCTTTACCTATTCTTATTCCTTGTATTTCTTTCTCTTGTCCAATGGCTATAGCTAATGATTCCAGAACTATATTGAATATGAGTGGTGATAGAGGCCATTCTTGTCTTGTAGCAGATCTTTTCCCCATTTAGAATTATGTTAGCTGTTAGATTGTCATATGTGTCTTTTATCAAATTTAGGTAGAAACCATGTATTTCCATTTGTTGTAGAACTTTGAACATGAATGAGTTTTGAACTATGTCAAAAGCCTTTTCTCCATCAATTGAGATGATCATGTAGTTTTGGATTTAGCTCTATTGATATAGCGTATTACATTTATAGATTTATGTATGTTAAACCATCCTTGCATCCCTTGGATGAATCCTGTCTGGTCATGGAGTATAATCTATGTAATGATTTGCTGAATTCTATTTGTGAGGATTTTTGTATCTTTGTTCATGAGAGAGATTGGCCTGTAGTTCTCTTTTTTAGTTGCGTCCTTCTCTGGTTGGGTTATCAATTTAATACTTGCTTCCAGGAATGATTTTGGGAAGATTGTTTCCTTTTCAATTTCATTGAAGAGTTTGAGGAGTATTGGGATTGTATCTTCTGTAAATTTCTTGTACAATTCAGCTGTGAATCTATCAGGAGCTGGATTTTTCTTTGTAGGTAGGTTTTTATTATATTTTGTGTTTCATTGTATATTATTGGCTATCATTGGGTTGTTGATCATGCTTATATCTTCCTGATTCAGTTTTGGTAATTTGTACCTTTCTAAGAATCTGTCCATTTCATCTATATCTTCAGTTCTGTGTAAGTATTCTCAAAGTAGCTATGAATGATCTTCTCAATTTCCATTGAGTCTGTGTTAATCTCCCCCTTTTCATGCCTTATTGATTGAATTTGAGGGGCTTTTTTTCTTCTTTTTGATAAGGTTAGCTAGAGGCTTATCAATTTTATTTAATTTCTCAAAGAAGCAAGTTTTCAATTCGTTCTTTGTAAATTTTTCTTCATATTGATTGAATTAATTTTGGTTCTAATCTTTATAATTTCCTCCTTTGCACCTTGGATTTGGTTTGCTCTTCCTTTTCTGATGATTGAGGTGTAGTATTAGAGTATTTATCAGTTCCCATTCGTTTTTCTTAGCGTGTGAGTTCAGGGCTATAAATTTCCCTCTAAGAACTGCTTTCATTGCATGCCATAAATTGCAATAAGTTGTGTTTGAATTTTCATTAAACTGTAGATATTGCTTAATTTCTTGTTTAATTTCATCTGTAACCCTTTGGTTGCTGAGGAGGGTGCTGTTTAATTTCCATGCATTTATGGAGTTTCTATGGTTTGTTTTGTCATTTATTTCCAGCTTCATTGCACTGTGGTCAGGTAATATACATGAAATAATTTCTGTTTTCTTGCATATACGTAAGCATGAGATACAGACTAGTATGTTGTCTGTTTTAGAAAATGTCCCATGAGCAGCTGAAAAAAAATGTGTATTCAGAAGTTGCTGCATGGAACACTCTATATAAGTCCACTAAGTCCATTTGTTCCAAATATTGGTTCAGTTTGCTCTTTCTTAGCTAACTTTTTGTCCACTTGACCTACCTTTTTGGGATAAGGGAGTGTTAAGGTCTCCTATTAGGATTGTTGTATTGGATATTAGAGTTTTGATGTTCATTAAGATTTTTCTTATATAGCTAGGTGTTCCCATTTTGGGTGCATATATATTTATGAGTGTTATCTCTTCCTCTTGAATTTTTCCCTTAACCAGTATGTAGGGGCTTTCTTTATCTCACTTAATCATTCTTGGTTTGAAGTTGAGACTATCCAAGAGTAGGATTGCTACCCCTGCTTTTTTGTAAGGTGCTGGGGCATGCAGTATTATTTTCTGTCCTTGGCCTTTCAGCCTATGAATTTCTTTATGAGTTTAATGTGTTCCTTGTATACAGCATAGTGTTGGGTTTTCCTTCCTAATCCACTGTACCTGCACCAGTCTTATTTCTTTGGATTGGTGAATTGAGACCATTTACATTGAGGGTTATAACTAAATGCATTGATTTATGCTTGCCGTGTTATTTATCTGCTGTTGGTTACTCCTTTATCTCCTGTGTTTAATTGTTTGCCTTCTTGGGTTGTTCTTCCCGTTCTCATTTGTGGAATTCTGGTTATTTTGGTCCCTCTCTAGAATATCTTTTAGTAGTCTGTGTAGGGTTGACTTTTTCATCATGAAATTCTTTAGTTTTTCTTTGTCATGGAACTATTTCATTTCTCCATCAAACTTGAAAGAGAGTTTTGCAGGGTATAGCAGTCTGGGCTGGAATTTGTTTTCATGAAGGATTTGAAGAACTCTGGTTCATGCTTTTCTTGACTTCATGGTTTATGAAGAAAAATCTCCTGTTATTCTGACATGTTTTTCTTTAAATGTGATGTTTCCTTTCTTTTTCTTAATGCAATTTAATTTTTTTAAAAAACCTTATTTGTGTGTGTGTGTGTGTGTGTGTGTATGTGTGTGTATGTGCGTGTGTGTGTGTGTGTGTGTTATAGCCAGCTCAGCCTACCCTGGTGGTGGGGCTGGCACAGCATGTAGTGCTGGGGATCGAGCTGCAGTCCCTGAGATTGCCTAAACTTTTCTAGGCAGGCACCTTAGATCACTGAGCCATCTCGCCATCCCTGATCTGGTTTTTTTTGTTTGTTTGTTTGTTTTTCTCTAGCAGCTTTTAGTATGTTATTCTTTTCCTGGGTTTGTGGAATCTTGACAATTATATATCTGGGTGTGTTAACATTGGGTTGATGTTATTTGGAGTTCTATATGCTCCCATCAACTAAATGCTAAATTGTTTCCCCATATTTTCTTCTATTCTTCCCATGTTCTTTTTATATCATTTGTATTAACTCCTCTGTCATTAATGCCTATTAGTCTCACATTGCCCATCTTTGCATTCTTATAGATGTTAAATTATTTTTTCCTGCATCCTAGTTGTTTTTAAAAGATTCTTTCTTACCTTTTCCTTAGCTGCTACAGTGTCTTCAAGATCTGAAACCCTATCTTCACTTTCATTCAGAGGGCTTTGCCAGCTTATCATTGAGGTGTTTTGTTGTTGTTTGCTTGTTTGTTTGTTTTGTCTTTTTGAGTCAGGGTCTCACTATGCGGCTTAGGCTGCTTGAGCTCACTTGTATAGACCAAGCTGGTCTCAAACTCACACTGATCCTCTGCCTCACCTCCCAAGTGCTGATATTACAGGTGTGCACCACCACACCTGGCTATCACTGAGGTTTTACATTCCTGTGTATCTCTTTGTGTCTGCTTCATGTGATCTATTTCTTTCCTACATTGCTCATTAAAGGAATCCATTGTTTTTGTAATCTCCTCTAATTTTTTATGTGTCTTCAGAAATAGTCATTAATTCTTTCATTATGGTTATCCTTTTTTTTTTTTTGCCTCAGAAACTATATCTTTTTTCTTTTCTGGGACCGGAGTTTGAACTTACGATCTTGCACTTGCTGGGCAGGCACTTGTGCCACAGAGCTATCTCCCTGGCCCCTTCAGAAATTATTTCTGATCTGATTTCCCCTCTACCCTTCTGCAGTTGTCTCTTTACTTCAGACGCTATTAATTCAGAGATTTCTTTTTTTTACTTCAGAGGTTACTACTGATCTGATTTCCTCTAAACCTTTCTGTAGTTGTTTCTTTACTTCAGAAGCTTTTAATTCAGAGATTTCAGCTGTGTGATTCACATTTTCTTCAATGTTAGTGTCTCCTGTATTTATTCTGAGTGGGCTCAGCGTATGAGATCAAATTTTGCTCTTTTTCATTGTTCATAGCAGTGTCCTCTGACTATTGGTATAGAGTCTGGTGCATTTGTACCTGTAGTGTAATTCTTACCCAAAAGAGAGTATAAGGTTAAGGCAATTACAGTTTTGTGCTTACTGAATTACAGTTAGGAACAGAAATATTGGGTTCTGATATTTAGCAGTTCACAAGCTTTTGTAACTAACGAGTTTGTATTTTATGCAATAAGAGCAATCGTTATGTCTGTGTAGCTAAGCATATATTAAATTGGGAGTTCATGTTTAATTTAGTTCACTTAAGTTCTGTCTGATTACCTCCCTTTGAGGTACCTTAGACAGATGGGTCAGAGGACGAGGAGGTTAGTCTGGTGGGCCATATGGAGCAAGAAGTCACTCTGGCACAGTGTGAAGGTGCTTTTCCAGGTGTGGCAGAGGATGAGGAGGTCAGTCTGAGGGCTGCTTGTAACAGGAAGTTACTCCAGCACAGTGTGGGGGTCCCAGCACAGGTGGAACAGAGGATAAGGAGGTCGGTCTATCACGCCATGTGGAGCAGGAAATCACTCAGGCATAGCATGGGAGTGTGGGGACTGGTGGAGCAGAGGTTGAGGAGGTAGGTCTGTAGGGCCCAGTGGAGCAGGAAATCACTCCAGGGAGGCACAGAGGTGCTGCATTGGATGGGGCCGAGGATGAAGAGGTTGGTCCACTAGCCACATGGAGCAGGGAGTCCTATCTATTAATTTTTTTTTTTTTTTAAATCTTAGAGATTTCTTCCCCTACTACAAGCTCTGTTTTCACTATGAAATATTTAATAGCATCGGTAACACTTGGCAGATAGATGGGCTTGGGCTTTTATTACTTACCCTCCTGGGACAGTGAAAGATTTGCTTTCCATCAGAACAGATGTTCTTGTCAGTTCTAAGGCATTTTCCTTTGGTCTACAGATGCTGGCTGAATAGGCGTCAGATCGATGGGTCTCTGAATAGAACTCCCCCTGGCTTCTATGACCGAGTGTGGCAGATTCTGGAGCGCACACCCAATGGGATCATTGTGGCTGGCAAGCATTTGCCACAGGTAAGTCCCTTCCATATTTTGTCAGGAAGAAACACCCAAAGATATCTAAAGAAGGGATTATTCTCTCTCTGTGTGCTATAGTAACTTTTATGCTTTTCATTGTTCTATGAATATTCAAAGAAGGGATATCCAGACACCTGAAGGGATAAAAGTTGAGCATAGTAGTGTAATCCCAGCACTTCAGAGGCTGAGGTAGGAGGACTATTGCAAGTTCAAGGCCAGCCTAAACTACATAGCAAGACCCTGTCTGAAAAAACTAAATAAATAAAATACTAGAAAATAGGAATTCTGGTCATTGGGATTGGAAATATTTCCTTGGGCTAAGTTACTTTTGTTTTTCAATTTTAGAGTCACTCTGAACAAAATAGCTTGCTTTTCTATCCTATACAGGTATCCCAAGGAGGCTGTCTTTATAGGCACTACGTGACCAAAACAGGCAGGGAATTTAGGATGTCTTATATTGGCCTGTGGGCCAGTGCTGGGGTATCTTACGATCAGTAGAGTGTATACTGAAAAGAAAGAATCTAGTCAGACTAAGGAGCAAGACAACCCAGTGATGCTGGAGATAAGGAAATCACTACTTAACATTGAATGTGTTACTTGCATTGAATGTGGAAAAAAGTGTAGTTTATTTTTATATCACTAGAAAGATAGTCACTTATTTTATTGAGGTAGTATGAATTACCTGTGGTCTAGATAAATGTAGCATCCCCTTCTACATTTGGTATCTAAAGTTACATAAACTAGCCTGCTTCTTTAATGTGATTATTATATTTAATCCTGGCATTGAAATCACTCTGCTTATACACACAAAAGAAGTAGAGAACTTCTTGTTCCTAATATTGAAACTTGAAAAAAAAAACCATTATTTTTGACATAAGCTTTCTATCCAGAAAGGTATTCTTTAATGCGTGCACCACCATTCTATTTGACTTTTGTATATACACAACAACACTTTTAGAAGGACATATGGGAAACAGTTAATGCTGTTTTTTAAGAAGGACTGAGTGTGTCTGGTGGGAGCAGTGTGAACTTTTCACTGAGACCCTTTTTTACTTTGCACAATAATTACATGAATGTATATTTTCATCCAGAAAATAAATGAAAACTTTTCAAAGTGTTCTCTCAGTGATGGTGAACCTTTTAGAGCCTTCACTGATAAGAAAAAGCCCACTGTGATACATGAAACATAAGTTCGCCATCACTGCTGTTTGTCATTCTGGGACTGCAGAAGTGGTTTTATTTACTTGGCATAGTTACTCAAGCCCTTCCCTAGGAGTGATCCTTTCTTCTGGAAGTAGAAACAGAGTCCCTGTTGTGAGTGTCCTGCTGCTTCTGAGAGCCTCATCTCTGCACAGAGAGGCAGTGCCCTCTCTCAGCCCACTAATGTTTGGCTGGTTTTCTTTCATCCTCTGAGAACCAGGACCACTCCCTTTTAGCATCTTCCCTTTGCTAACAATAACAATAGATACATACTAAGTATTGTTATGCTTCATGCACATTTCAAATGCACATATCATCATCACCACAGTAACTTTATAAGAAGGATGCTTTGTTATTCACACTTGATAGATGAGGAAACTGAAGTACAGCAAAATGATTTCTGCAGGGTCACATCTAGTCACTAGCTAGCCCAGGGTACAACCCCTGGCAATTTGGTTTCTGAAGCTTCTGTCTTCTCTGCTATACTTTTTAATCTTAATTCCTCTTAGGTGAATAGATAATATGGCAAGTTTGTTATCTCTTCTTTAGGCTTTTCATAGTTGCATAGTGGCTCGTGTGATTTTAAATGAGATGAATTAAAAGGAAATTAATGTAAAACCATGCAAGAGTCTTCCTTTTATTCTGTTATTTTGTCAATCCTATTGTCAGCCATCTAAACAATTACAGTAAGCATATTTGGCAACTGGTTTTCATTTTTCCCAAATTGGTACTACTTGTGAACATCAATAACATGTTGCTTATATTGACTGTCAAGTAGATGTGCTGAGTACAGGACTAAGGTTATTATACCAGGCTAAACAACTTTGCTAAATTTGATTTGGAATCAGAAGTAGATACACATTTTTTTTTTTTTTTTTTTTGAAGGCATGGTTAACTTTAAGGTAAATCTTCAATAAAATAAAATCAAGTAAGTATCCCCCCTCTCTGCTAGCAGCTCTGTGATGACTCCAGTCACACAAGCCTAACATTTAAATTTTTCTCTCTTGAGCTGGGCGTGGTGGCACACGCCTGTAATCCCAGCACTCGGGAGGCTGAGGCGGGGAGGATCGGTGTGAGTTTGAGACCAGCCTGGGCCTCAAAACTGAGTGAGCTCAAGGCCAGCCTGAACTGTACAGTGAGACCCTATCTCAAAAAGACAAAAAGATAATAACAATAATAATAAAAATAAATTTTTCTCTCTTGTCACTGAGAGTTTCTTACCATGCCCAAATTTCCACTTGAATTTGAGTTACTATCTACTTTGATTTGGTTATTAAAAATGAATGGAAGATTGTATAATACCTTGTTTTAAATAAAAGCTAAAGGGCAGAATGGAAAAATTGTTTTTGTTGTGTTTTCATTTTCTGTTTCCTTGCCATTTCTGCATATAATGTTGGTTCTTTTGTTTGTATGTATTTTATACGACCAGCTTAGAAAGGACCTGCTACAGAAATTAATATAAATTCAATAGTAAGTGACTTGTGTGTTGAAGTCTGACAGCAAGTGTTAATTCAGAAAGCAATGTGTACTCTATTTATTGTCTCAGTTTCTGGCTGTCCCTGTCTTGTATTCAAGTGGCTTTCTAGTATAGTGTTTTCCTCTAAAAAATTAATATAATGAAAAGAACTACTAAAAATGGAAGGTTTAATTTATCACAGTAATTGGCTCTGGTAGTTTGACATAGAAATCAAATGAAAATGCTAAAGTTTTATAGAAACTGAAAAAGACTATTGATTAGAAAATGAAATTATTCTATTAAATAAGACCCAGAGTATGATCTTCAGCACCATGTTAATGTGGAATTATTTTTTTCAGCAACCAACCCTGTCAGATATGACTATGTATGAGATGAATTTTTCTCTCCTTGTTGAAGACATGTTGGGAAACATTGACCAGCCAAAATATAGACAGATCATTGTAGAGGTTTGTATTTAAAAATTTAAATTTCTGAAGATATGCTTTTAGTCTACTACCTGAAAACTAGCCTAGGAAAACTTCCCTAGAGAGCATGAACTTTATTCCTCACTTATTCTGAGCTCTTCCAATGGAATCTTCCAGAATATGGCCACCTATGACCCAAGTCAAGGTGCACTGTAATTCAAACACCTTCAGCCCTCTGGGTAGAAAAACAGAGAACTAGCTTTTAAGTGGCATTCTCACCCCTGGTAAGCACTTCAGCAACACTGTAGCAAGAGAGGAAGTGATTTTTTTCTATTAATTTTGTTTTCAATTCTTTTCTGTTTATAGAAATAATACATTATTACTCTAGAAAGTTTCAGTAGTTAAAAAAATCATACAAAACAAAAACTTCCCCCTGAACCCTACTAGCAAGTGCTTATCACAGTTAATCTTTTGAAGGACTTCTTTCCAAATGTCACCTGTGTAGAGAACACATCTTTATGCTATACCCATGCTTTATATAAATTAAATGATACAGTACACAGGCATATGCATGCACATATATGCCGTTTTTTACTTTAAAAAATTACGTTAAATATATAATGAACTTGCAAATAATGGATTTAAATGTGGCTTATTCTCACTTTGTCTTTTCTCTTGGAATGTCTCCACTAGGCTTTGTGTTTCTTGTATGTAGATAGTATCTCAGTAGTACAGAAGTTAGCATTGAGTGGTAAACTGGATGCCACACCTCCTATAACCCAGCATCTCTAGAACTGCAGTCAGAGCAGAATGTATTTTGACCTCATAATTGCTGTCCTAAAATGTGAAAAAGATTAACTGATCAGTTCCATAGAAAATGGGAGTGAGACTGTCAGGTCATAAAAAGATGAAGTTATTTGAAGGGTGAATTCTTTCTTGCACTGTGAGCTCATCCTCCCTTCCATGTGTAGTGCCTAGTATCTGAGATATGAAGTAGACATAGAATCCCTTGTCACTGACCAAAGTGACTTGTAACACTCTAACAGAACTTGGTGTTCTGAGTAAAGCCCTGCCCCATGGGTCTTACGCATTGTTGGCCTTGGATTTTATCGAAAGTGTTTCTTTTGGTTCTCTTGTGAATTTAAATAAAATACACTCAGTAAGATTTCCAAATTGGGAACTTAAGAGTTTTGTCTCCTAGTCAGTGCTCAAGGAGGGATACATAAGCCTTATCTGAAAGCCTTTATCAGTCATTATATAGCAGACACAAACTTTGCATGTAAGGGTTTATCATCTAAAATAAACATTATCACTTGTCTAACTATACAGGACCATCAAATACAATGATGCATTAAATTAAGATAATTTATACAGCCCAGCTAATACCCATGTCATGAGAAGACCAGAGTTAAAGTATATATTTTGTACAGCTATACGCTAAGAAACTTGTGCAGCATCCAGACTTGTGCTCATTTTGAGGTGTTAGGTTCCATGTTGTTCAAATCTCATCCCTAAGTCTCCATGGAACCACTTACTTTTCTGGCTTCACCCCACTCTGCCCCTACCCCTCTTCCATGGCATCCTTGCCCTGCTGAACACGGCTCTTGGTGTCTTGCCAACAAGGGTTGATTTCCAGAGGAATTCAGACCCTTAGTAAATAGAACACCACATTTTTGTAAGCTTCTAGTTTTATTTAAGTGACTAAAAGAATTTCTATATGCCTATGGGGACATATACAATGAAAAAAATGTAATTCCTAATAAAACTTATACTGGTGATTTTCAAAATTAGGAAGATTCCATCCATAGGTGATCTCTATATCTCATTCATATAGAATATATTGTGGAATATGTTAAGAATAAGAACATGTCCAGCATGTTAATCTGGGTCATATAATTCTTTCAATGTCTGCCTTTTTTAGTTACTAATGGTTGTATCCATTGTACTGGAAAGAAACCCTGAGCTAGAATTTCAAGATAAAGTAGATCTGGATAAACTGGTGAAAGAAGCATTTCATGAATTTCAAAAAGATGAGAGTCAACTAAAAGAAATTGAAAAACAAGTAAGTAAATAACTTTTGTAGAAAGCAACTTTTCATTGTCTTGATTCTTCAAATGTCCTTAATAACTTACAAATTAGCTTATAAACCATTTGCAGAGTACAAAATAGAAGCACTCTGATTTCTTTGAGGAATTAATGTTACTTTGAGTTAATTACTAGTTAGTTCAGCTGTGAAGTAGAGAGAGAGAGAGAGAGAAATCTAGGAAGAGATAAGTTTTCCTTATATAGTTGGCATTTTTTTTTAATTCAAGAGGAGTCATTGATTCCAAAAAACCATGAAGTTAACTTCTAAGGGCAATAGGAATGCAGAACAGGTTGCATTCATGCTGTATCCTACCTAATATGCTTCCGCTAGGCTCCCTGCTTAATATTTTATACTTACTCTTAAAAAGGTTCACTAAGTAAATAAAAATTATCAGCAAAGAAGGGAATGCTAAAAATGTCAGTCTTTGTTTTATATACTGAGCAAATGCCTCATGAAAATGAAAGAAAAGCCCAGAAACCTCATATTTTCCATGAGGAAATCGTCAGTGGATTTATTTTTCCCTCTAGGCTGACAGTGATTTTATCTGTCAACTCTTTGCATGAAATATCAAGTAATTTGCTTACTATTTTCCTTTGTAGGATGACATGACTTCCTTTTACAACACTCCTCCCCTGGGAAAAAGAGGAACATGCAGCTATTTGACAAAGGTTGTGATGAATTTGCTGCTGGAAGGAGAAGTCAAGCCAAGCAGTGAAGACTCATGTCTGGTTAGCTAGGGAGGAAGATAGAAGGGGCTCTACTGTGACTGATTTTATAGCAGCATGTAAAGCTTCATCCAGGCAGCCATTTCCTCATTGGTCATGATGTAAGGTGATTGCGATGGCCCTGGAAGAGCAGTATGCCTTTTGCATGTCATTGCCTGTCTGATGGTGAGAAATGTTTTAATCAAGTGATTAATCTTCATGATTAATCAACTATAATAGTCTTCACTGGACAATAGAAATAGCTTATGAATTGAAAATTCACTGAGTGCATGTTTGATGATCAAATAGTTTGTCAGAATTAGATGTGGTGGCACACACCTGTAATCTCAATAACTGGGAAACAGAGACAGGAGGATCACAGTTCAGGACCAGCATGGACTATATAGCAAGACTCTATGAAAAGAAAAAAAAAGAGAGGAAAGGAAGAAGGATGAAAGAGAGAAAAGACAATTGCATCAAAATAAATCTTTACTCTTTAGACTGAATTTATCCTTTCTGCCATTAAGGTGAATTTGCCAGCCAGTAATACTTAACTCTGAATCAAAAGATATTGGAAGAGTGGTGAACATTTTTAAATGACATTGTCATGTTAGAAG
Organism: Myocastor coypus; assembly: GCA_004027025.1. Taxonomy (NCBI): domain Eukaryota; kingdom Metazoa; phylum Chordata; class Mammalia; order Rodentia; family Myocastoridae; genus Myocastor; species Myocastor coypus. The sequence continues at coordinate 12,919 of PVJA010027698.1, read as the reverse complement.
ATGATGATAGTGCACATCCTAAAGGCCAAAATAGGCAGCTGTTACTTGATTTTTAGAAACTGCATTGTTAATATTTTAGTATCCAAAGCTATTGTACAGTTTCCTTTAGAACATAATGGTGTTGAAGTGTAGCAGTTGCATTTAAATATCATGTGATAAATCTGTACCGTATCAGGCATTTTCTTTGACCTGCCACTAGATACAGAACATATTTAGGGTGGTTCAGAAATGTTAAACTTATGACTGTTAACCTTGTAAAAGCAAAATCAAAAGTCATTAAATTTTATTTCTGAATTAATGTATGTGGGTAGATTGTTTATTCAGGCTCATAATATTGAGTTAATAACTCAGTTAAACTCATCTAGTAGCTTTGGATATGGAGTGGAAGATAACTTATGGTACCTACCACTATACATTTTTTTTTTTGCTACTAAACTTAAGCATTAACAAAAATTAAAAATATTGAAGCATTTGCATCTTATGAATGTATTTCCTACATGTTACAATGCAGCACATTAGTTTGAACTCCAGTCCCAAAGAGCATTATTTTTTGGACCAGTCTTAAAAGAATTTCACCTAAGTAATCAGATTTTCCACATGGAGAGTGCAGTGCATTTGTAGAACCCTAAAAGGATGAAGGAAAGATAGTTTAAAGGCAGTCAGTAGCAAAGAAATGGGGAATGACAACGTAGAGAGGTCAGTTCATTTCTCCTGACTTCAGGGCACTGTGTCTAGTTCTTCCTTAAGAAACTGTATGTGCATTGAATGAAAAGGAAAATATAAAATCTGACTTTAAGAAGAGAAATAGGAGAAAGAGAATTAAATCACTTTAACCAGTACTTAAGAGATTTTGTGAAATGATGGCCTTAACAATAAACTAGTTTATAAAGCTAAAGCACGAGAAGAAAACAACATAAGTACTTCAGAGTGAGGAAGTAGAGTGAGAGGAGAGGAAGGAAGCAAAGAAGAAAGGCTCTGTTGTACAATTAAAAGAAAATCATTTGATTACCTGAGCAAAGTTGTCAGAAAACTGCTAAATTGAAATCAAACATCATTTACAAATATATGTTAGCTTCTTGTTTAAATATTACATACTCAAAATTCTGCTTTCCTCTTCTCCTGGAAGCATTCAAAACCTGTAGCCCATGTATCAATTTTATGTTTCCATGATATTCAAAATTTATTGTTCTGAAAGAGATTTTGATATTGGTAAATCTTGATGTTCACCTAACCAGAAGCCAATATGTGTCTGTTTTCTAATTAGAAAAGCAAAAGGTAGTAAGAATTAGAACACAATACACCTGAAATTTAGAAGTTCCATTTGGTCTGCAGAGCCCAAACGTTTTACCAGCTGCACTAGAGACTGAAAATATTAGCACATTCTTTCAGGCATGGCAAGATTTAAATCTGATTTACAGCTTCCTCTATCACAATGGCAGATTCACTGTGTAAGTTTATTGTATACGCAATGTCTGTTAGAAACTCCTGACTGAATTTCAAATTCAACTACATTTCCAAAGCATCATTATAAGGAGCACAATGTTTTCCCATATATCCTGCCATTTTATGTAGGTCTTTAAATGTCATATTTCAATTTTTAAAAATCAGAAGAGGATCATCTTGATGTCAGTTTCAATATGTGATAAGCTCTCAGTGCCTTGTAGACATTTGTTGAACACCTGAATACATGTAAATTTTCAACAGCATTCTTAGGAAGTAGATTCAGACATGCTGTCAGCTGTTTGTGAGCATGCATATTAAATAGCATATAAAAGTGCAAGAGTCACCATAATGTAAAAACAATTATAGCAACACAGAGAAACCTCATTTAAATCAGAGAGGTTGGAAGTAGCATAGTAGCATGTGGCCAAATTATAAAAGACCCCTATCTCAGAAACTGGAAATGTGAATGGAAAACAAGACAGTATCCGTGAAACACCTCTTTGCATTCAAACAGTGGAAGCTATACAACCTCATACCATAAACTCTGAGAAGCAGTAAAAAGACAAAAAAATTGACTAGAATTAGAATATAGCTGTTCTCTTGAGGCTTCAAAAAGCTGTACAGGACAAGATTACTAAACTATGAAAAACCAAGTGAATTTGAAGGGAATCAAATGCATGTTGAGTCATCATTATGGAAAAATGTTCTTTGATTGTGGAAGCTCTTACCCACCTCACAGCCAAACCATTTTCAGATGCCAGTAAAAGCAAGACCAGCCTGGGCTACAAAGTGAGTTCAAGCCCAGCCTGAACTACATACATAGTGAGACTTTTGTCTCAAAAAAAGAAGGAATAAGATCTAGTAAATGCAAGGGGGAAAAAAACTCTTTGAGCAGGAGCAGCTTCATGTGCAGTGTACAAACCACTTAACTGCCACAGCCCTGTTCCCCAAGGAAAGGAAAAGCCATTGGGGGTGGCATTTTAACTTTTAACCTGCGAAGGGAACAGATTAGTAGAGGGGACCCTGATCCTCCACAGCTGGTTACCCCCAGCTCTTCAGCAGAAGCTCATCTGAGAATTGATGCCCTAGACCCGTGTCTTGTCACCTAGTAGGATGGGGCTCATGAGCAATGGGGATTGGGTTTCATGATGTCACCCCCACCTGTTTTTCTGTATAGATAGAATGTTGACACTGCTTAACCTTAACACACTCTGCCTTCTCAAGGACATGGATCCTATTTCCAAGCACAGTTACTTACATGGATTATTCTGGCAAACAGTAAGCTTTGCTTTTCTTTGTTTTTATTTGTTTGCTTAACTTGTAACTAAAATGATTGCTAATAGGAGCAAAATTTCCACTCTTCACTCCCATTTTCCCAAAAGTTTCACCTGCTCACCTTCTACCCCTGAGGAAAATGTGAAACATGGCTTTGGGACCTTACATTTCAGTGGGAGTTGAGACCTTAAAGCCAGGCTCTTTATCAGCCCATTTCCTCTCTGTTTTTTTGGCCTTTATTGCTGTTTCTCAGTGCTGAATAGACATCAACCCAGGGCTTTGCACATACAGGGATTTTGCTCTACCACTGAGCTACATCCCTAGCCTGTGAACTAGTTCACGGACTAGTATTTTTCTCTTCACCCTTTTGTTTGAGTGTATGTGCTACTGAAGTGAGTACTTTTTCTTGATCTTTCCTATCTTTCTGTGACTACCTCCTCCTGAATTTCGTCTTATTTCTTGAGAAGGATAGACTTAGCTGGAAGCCATTAGAAAAGAACAAGAGTGCAGATTGAGCAGGCAGAAGTACAGGGAATCACCCACCCTGTAGTTGGGCACTCACCAAGCCCCTTTGCTCATCATGAGAAGAAACTGCCTGTAAACGGTACAAAATGCAGGAGAAAGGATGTAGGACTGAAAGAAAATGTACTCTAGAAAACAACATCCTTCACAACAAATGCCCTATACTCTAAAAGAAACTAAGGAGAAAGAAAATCAATGAAAACAACTCTACAATATAATGATACAAAGGAAACTGGACCTAGGAAAATAAACTTTATAAATTAGAGCAAAGGACAAAGCCTACATTGCTAAAACAGAATATGAGACACACAGGAAAAGCTTGAGATAATTTAATAAAGTACTTAGCATCAATTTGGGTCTGTCAGCCACTGTTCTGCCACAGTGGGGGAGTGAGTGTAGAGTTTCTCATAGAACTTCATTTGCTTTGGGTTTGGGCACATATGATGCTTGTAGTGTTGTGAAGAAAAATAAGGCAGGTTGGAGAAGTGCTGGGGCTCAGCAGTACTCAAAGGTTGGTGCTTTGGCATTCTAAATCATACTGAAAGAGAACCTGGGGAAATAGTTCAGTAAAATAAGCACTTACCTGGCCAGCAGAAGGACCTGGGGTTGGGGGAGGGAGGGAGAGAGGGAATGAGAAGGGGAGGGGAAGGGAGAGGAGGAGAGAAAAGAAAGAGAAGCTAGGTCTCTGACTCTCCCCTCATGTCTTTTCCTTCTGGTCCTCTTGAGGCACAGGGGTTTCTCTGAAGTTTTCCTGTCTACCTAAAGTTTTCCCATCTACCTAAGGGGTGGATCCCATGGGAGACTGACTATAAGAAAAGTTAGATTTAACACCATACCCAGAGCCAGGGACCTTTGTCTACAGCCTATTGTTCAGGCTCCTTCATTCCCCCTAAAAGTCACTTACTAAAAATTTCTTACAGCCCCCATTTATTTCTCCTTCATGAAGAAATTATTTACCTCCAATCATTGGGTCTTTCTCTGAGTTTTACACTTTGTGGATTGCCCTGCATAGATTCTTAGGACCCCTTGTTGTAGGGCACCCAATAGAGTGACATTCTTTGTGAGTGGAAAAGAGTAGAAATGGAGGACAGGTTTGATTCAACAGAGAGAAAACTGGTAGGTAGCACAGGAGAAAAGAAGTTAAGTTAAAATTTTCCACACATAAGGAACTACAGATAAAAAATATGAATCATGTTTCCAAAAATTTTTTGAAAAGAGTGAGCAATATTCAAATGTGTTCTGGAGGTGTCCTGGGAGAAGTTCAAGGCAGAAACAAAAACTGACCTCAGCCACCAAAGACTTGAATCATCCTCATTGTGTTTAGGTTTTCCATATTGGTTCAACCTATATATGAACTAAGATTTTTTTTTTCTTTTTTGAAACTTCAACCACTATAAAAACAAATGAAGAGTTTTTAAATATGCAAAGACTCAGGAGTCATAACAAATGTGAGCCTTTCTTGAAGATTTTTTACTAGATCTGGTCAACCAAAAGAATCAATGTGAAAAATATGGTAACAGAAGACATAATATATTTAAGAACTATTTATGAGCAATGAATCCATTTAAATATAAAATTAACACTAACAATGTGAAGGTGACAGACTTCAAAATATAAAATAACTAATGGCCTGGGACAAAAATCTTAGATCTTGTTGACAACAAGGAGGGGCTGAGAAGAGGGTATGATTAAGCTAATTCCTTTTTTCTTTCACAGCCAAAAGTTAATATTCATTTCATTTTTTAAGGTTAATAAGTCAAGACATAAAGTTTTAAAAGTTTGCCATTGAAATACAAACGTAATGTGAAATTACCAGAACAGTAGTAGAAGAGGTACATTGGAAAATTGGCCATCTGGCTCAGGATGAAAACAAAACAGCAACAACAAAATGATAGCCCTGGATCCAGTACTGTATAACTGGAACTCTCCATTAAAGTATCAGGCCACATTGAATTAAAAGGGAAAAATGTTCATCTGTAACTGGAATATAAGTGCAACACAAACTGCAAGCTCTCCACCCACTCCTGGTCTGTACTGTGCTCCAGAACATCAGTGGAGCACATAGTTTCTCAGGTAAGTGCCCTTGAAACATTCACAGAATGAACAGTAGTGAGTGCAGGCACAGGAGGAAAATGGCCTCTAGTCCTTCCTTCTTGCTCTATTCCAATTATGGGAAGAAATGGCAGTGAGCAAGGTGAAGGTGTTGAGGATGACTGGATTGCTTTCACCTAGATTCCAAACCAGCTATGGAACACAGCCTCTTGTCTTGCCACATCCCACTCTGTATTGAACCCCTTTTATTGACAGTGAGTCACATCTCTCAGGAAACAGAATGTATCCCATTTAGTTAGAATTTAAAGAAGTGTTTAACTAGATGTAAAATAGGAAATAGAGAGTGTGGGAGGTGCTATTATATTTAACATGACTGGTTCAAAGATGTTTCATCAAGAAATTAGCTCTTCTATTCTCCTGTTGCTACCTGGCCTTGACCACATCAGAGCCACTTTGGTTTCTCTGTGATGGATTAGGTTCCCTGGGGACAGTAGGGTGGAGACCTAGGGGTGCAGTTTTCTTGAATGAGGCAGAATGGAAGCATATTTCTCCTCCAGTTTGGCTTAAACCTTCTTGTAAAACTAATACCCAAGATATACCTGACAAAAAAGGCAGGCTGTAGTTCTACTAGCTGAAAGCACTAAAGGATACCAGATAAACATAAAAGTTTACACCACTGGTGTGTTTTACTCTCCTTTTGAGACCACGGTATGAGAATGAAGAAATTGAGTAATAGCAACCACTCACCAGCAAGCCGACCCTACCATGTTCCTATATTTGGCAGAGAAATACAGTTGGAGGTGCACAGTTAACTTCCATGTTGTGGATCAACATAGTGAACCAAAGGAACAGGTTTTAAGTGGCAATTTTGGGTTAGATACCAGCTAAGCCACCAATGAAGGTGATGGGTTCAGAAGGGGGTTAGATCATTTAGAGGAGTATTTCTTCTTAGAACTCAAGAGTAGTTCTGTAGTCACAAATCTTTGATGCTGCATGCATTTGTAGATTTTCTAATTCAGTTGTCTTTGGATGTTGCAAATCAGGAGGGAAGTGCTCAGAAGTTTGGCAGCATGGTTTTCTAGTCAGGTACACGTGAAGTTTGGGGTTAAAAGGAACAGGATGAGTCCAAGCAGATATGGTTTTCAAACCGGACTTTTTCTGCCACTCTCTTATCTTGAAAACGAGAATGGTTATCCAGACCTTAAAATCATTAGCATGTCTTCAATTAAAGACATTCGTTGTGATTTTGAAGATATTTTTCTGTCTTGGCTTTTTTGGCTTTTTTGGCTTTTTTTTTTTTTTTTTTTTTTTTTTTTTTTTTTTTTTTTTTTTTTTTTTTTTGCCCTATAATAAAGGACAAAGTCTGATGGCTTTTTTTGTTTTGTTTTGTTTTGTTTTTAGTTTAACAGTTCTGAGCCTCCTAAGTTCATCTCACCCGCAAGGCTCATGATTGCCAATTTCACATTGTTGGTCAGCATCAGTTCACATTGAACTTGCACAGAGTCAACTTAGCCTGAGGGGATAGCATGAAGCTGAGAGTACAAGAACTTGGGTTAGGCCCTGGGCCTCCATTTTCTGGATATTTTGAGGCACATGACAGATCACTGCTGCTCTCTGAACTTCATCATTTAGGTGAATTGGGCTAGAGAGGTCCCTGCTAATAAAGTGAGAATAATGTAACTCCCAACCTGCTAGACATCAGGTTACCCTGTTCATGTTCACCCAACTTGAAAAATGAATTCTAAGGAAGAACAGAGATTAGAAGTGGGAAAAGTATATTGAGTGAGATAACTTCTGAGAGACAGCTCCTGAGAAATAGCACCAAGCTCACTTCTCAGAGGAAGAAATGGAGCAAAATCCATTTCTCCATTGGTACATTGGGGTACCAGTGTACCCCAAATTGGGGCAAAATCCATTTCTACATTGGTACACGTGGGTCAAAACTGACTGAGAAGATTGCAAGTATAGTTGCTTAGGTAACTGTCAGTGGGACGCAGGTCATGTAGCAAGGATTCATGGAAAGAGCAAGACCTTTAGGAAGAGATTTCTGTGGGGAGTGACTGAAGCTTTAGATGGATTATAAGTGTGGGGTTAAGCAAGACTGGTCAGAGAACAAAGGGCACCTGAGGCAAGCCATGAAAACAGGTTACTCCAGTGCAGAAAACGCCAGGCACCCAAGGCAGTCCAAGCAATGAGTTGCCGGGGAATGAGCTAACACACAACACCAACCTGACAGATGTACAAATAAACATGCAGTGGTGGCTGAGCAGTTCCTTTTCCTCCCCTTAAAGAGAGGGGTCCACCTGACCTTGCCTTTCTGTCTCTCATCTTTATTTCTCTGTCCTCTCCCTGTTCTTTTCTCTAGAACCTTTTAAGAGCTGCTCTGGATGTGGCATCTATGAAATTTTACTGGGCCAGGTGATGTCAGTTATCCCCTGGGGAACCAAGGCTGGTCATTCTGAGAGCCTAGCCTTGTCTGACTACTAAGAATATTTCTAGCTTAGTTGTGTTTAACACTACCAGCTCCACCATTTTATCAATTCATCTTCTATGTATGTAACTGTGAACATCTCTACAAACTCCACTCATAACTGTTTCTCACACACTCCATTCTTTTGCCCTCAATATCTTCTCTGTTCTAATAACCTCTAAACACACATGCACAGGCAATGTGAATGCACACATATCCTGTATCTATTTGCCAATGGGAAATTTCCACTTAATTGTCCATCTGTCTTTTGTCAAACACTTTTCTTGTAAAACTTACCCATTTTTTCCAGTATAAATTTTCTTCAAGGTCCCACCTCCATGGTATCCTCATTATTCCAGAATTTTAGCCACATTTATTAGTTCTCTTTATGCACTACTAAGACCCATTGTCTTCTTCTCTTCTGAATCTGTCATTTACTTTCTGTTCCCATTGCAGCACTCAGCCTTTTTCTCTGTAATAGTCACTTGATCCTGGCTTGGCCAAGGAGAAGCCTTCCCAGAGAATGGTGTCTGCTCATCTATCTGTAATCACTAAATCACAAATGGGATGCTGAATCTGGCACAGAACTCAGTCTTGGCCCAGGAGAAAGGATAGCTGCTGCCAGAGGACATTAAAAGGCTACAAAACCATGGCCAGCTCTGTGAGGAGGGCACTTTTACTGTACCCATTGTATAAATGTGGAAACTGAGTGGCTAATAGGTTAACTAGCCTGTGCAAGGCCAGTGGCAGAACTAGTTAGAACAGGGTCTGTGTGAGCCCAGATCTAGGCTCCAGTTACACTAATTTAGCCTATATTGTTAACCATCTAATTTTGGTTCAAATGACAACAGTGGCTAAGGGAAGGCAATTCTGACATAGTATCCTCAGTGGAAGGAGAAGCTTTTTCCCTCTGTGAATATGGAAGAATGTCAGCTTCAGTTTGGGTGGCCTAGTTTCTGCTCCATGGCATTCTCTACTCACCTTCCCCAGGTGAAGCTCCTGGCTCAGTTAAGAGGGTTGTCTTGCAGGCTGCTGTCTCTTGTGTTTCTTCTTCTCAAGGCCATGTTTGCCATGGGCCCAGCATGTTTGATTGGAGGCACTACAGCTTGTAGACATCTCTCCCTACACAGGAAGTAACATCGTTTAATCTTAGTGGTCTCAAAAACAAAACCGAGGGTTTGGCCCAGACCATGCTGTTCATATGCCAAGACCAGCAGAGGAGATGTAGCTTTCCAAGCTGTACCCCTGCCCTGATCTTGTTGTGGAGCCACATAGGGCTCAACACTGAGGCCTGTGGGAGGGGTGAGAGTTGTATTGTGCACAACTCAGAGGCCCAGAGACAAGGTCCACATCTGTACTTTCACGTCTGAGCCTGGGATGCACTGCATTGTGCCCACCCTACCGCAAGTCCCATTAACACAGAGGGTTGTAAGAGATTGTGTTTCTGCCATAGAAAGAAATGGCCCCATCCTGGGAAGTCTATAGAGTGCTTGACAGAAAGCAGAATTAAACTGCAGATACTGCTGTGAATTAATAATGTGCCTCTTTGCCTTCCTCACATAAACTAAATATACTTTCTCTGGCATTCCTCCACTGGTAAAGGGCAAGCAGGTTACATTCTGTCTCTGAGGGATATATCTGACTCTAAACACTGTACTGCACCCTCTGCCCAGCCACTGTTAGGACTCAAGTTCACTCTCTGTTTCCTCCTAGCCTTCACAACACAATTGAATGTAAGCACTCCCTTCATTTTGTAAATATGCCTTCAGTGGCTGCCTGCTGTCTGCTTCTGCCAGTCATCCCAGGCTATTCATGATCTTCAAAACAAAGACCCAGACAGCTGTGTGGCCCCTGTGTGAAGGGCGCTCCTTGCCCCTGCCTCTCACTCATCCTCCACTTGGGGTGCTCAAAAATGTCGTATCATTACAGATAATTATAGGTTTCAAACAACCCATAGGATACTCATTATTTTATAAGGTCGATATTTTCTTTTGATGAAGTACAAGACCACTGAGAACTAGGACCCATAAAGGCCAAGTACTTCTATCTAGTATCTACTACAGTGCTGAATATACAGCAGATGCTAAATAAACACTTGCCAATTGATAAAAATCAGAACCTTAAAGAATGAGAATGAGGATTTGTCTAAGAGAAGATGTAATTCAAAGTTATACCTAAAAATAGGAAAGAGCCTAAGAGCTACTCTGATAGTTTTATGTTTGATTGTGTGGTGAAAGAAATTCAGCAAACCTGTACATGTTTATCTCATCTAGAAAATAGAAGGGAAAAAAATATAAGCTTGACGTTTATGAGAACAGCTGATGAATAACTTTAGTCATCTGAAAGCAAAAAGCTGAGAATTCCAACTCTGCTTTCTAAAAATAGCTTTAGAGTCAAATTCTGAAGCTATAAGATTTTACGCAAATTAATAACACAGGTGATTTTTCAACTTCTATTGAACAGGAAAGTAAATAACTAGAACTAGCAGAGTCAGCAGCTAAGTGTTTCTCTCTAGTGGATCAAGGCCTGTGCCATTAATTCTCTGCTGTGGATGTGGAGGGTGGTACCAGCACCAGTCCTTCTTGTCTTGGGCCAGGGCCTCATATCCTGAATAGGAGTTTCGCTGGCAGCTGTTTGGCCAAAATACATTGTATCAAAGAAATGGTCCTTAGATTTTTTTTTTTCTTTGAGCAGCCAAAAAGTCATGGTTTATTATCTCTGAGTAAAATTTCATAATTCAAACACAACCAAACTGTACACTTTACCATCACATTCTGTTTGTAAACAGCTAAAAGCCACAGACTTCTTTTGCATCTTAGGACACAAACAGTTAGAATCAAGGCAATGAAATGATGTCAAATTCTACACTTAAAATCTTTACCTTGTTTAGCCTCTTTGTTGACTAAACAAGCATTATAATATCCTTTGTGGGCAATGGAAGGGGAGTAAAAATTTTAAAATAGTGTAACTCATTAGTTTGCAACAACATTTAAAATTTTCTTTATACAACAAACAACTCTGTAAGCCCAGTACCTTGGTTACAGTATGCATAGTTACTGGTTTTGGTGTTGAGGTATAATAGTTAAACATTAACACAGTCACAAGAGAGCAGAAACATGGAGCCACTTGATGGGATTACAAAAGATCACTACCTAGTAATTGTTAGCAAACCATAATCAATAATAAAAAGATAGCATCTGAAAGCAGAATGTCAAACTCCAGCTTTAAAGTTTTTTTTTTTTTTCTGATTTTGTTTCTTTTTTTATGAGACCCAAAACTGTAGAGAGCAAATACCTGTCTCACTGTACCTGCTCTGCCATGAATGGGAAGAACTCTATACTCATCCCAGGCTTCCCAGGCCCCCATCAGATGCATGAATAAGGAAAACCAGGAGCTACTAGCATATTTTAGAGGACTGTGAGGATCAGTGGGGCAAATGGATAAGAAAGAGTACTCAAAGGCATTATACTACTTTACTATAACTACTGAGGTGTTTTTTTGGCATAAGATAAATCTTCATAAAAATTGTCCTTTCACACTGTATAGAGTGAAGTTTTAACCACATCCAGACATGGCTTTGTTGTACCTGTGGAGCCTAATAATAATGTGTCCATGAAGGTATTAAGAGTGATCCTCATAAGCCTGCAGTTCCCTTAAAACTCCCATCAGCATCTTGGCCAAACCCTCTGACCATCAGTAATTCACCACAGCATTAGTCACTAGCTGGGGTACCTCTCACCACCCCCTCCATCATCACAATCCAGAAGGCCTGGACTGGGACCCACACTCTCTTCCCCCAAGAACTAGGTCACAATGTCCAGCTCAGACCATGCCTGGCCACTCTAGAGCTCCATTAATGGCATTTCCACTTGAACTCTTGACTAGTGCAGGGCTAAAGAGGGATCAGAGCAGGTGAGGTGGCAGTCATGGGATAGTGCCTCTGTCCATGGTCCATGCTTAAGGCTGCATGAGTTCTACAGACCAGAAGGAGCAGGAAGTCGGGTAGCAGCTGCCCCCTTCTTGGTCACTGTCCCTTTCAGAGCCTACCTTGCTACCCTTGGGAAAGTAATTCCTTGGCATGACCACTTCACAGGAAACCTTTTCAAAGCATGGGGATATACAATGCTGCTCAAGTTACATGCTTTGTCCTGTCACATAAGTAGGAACAGTGGGATCATAATTTCAACTCAGTAATTAACAGTGACTAGCTCCTTAAAATCTTATATTACCATGGGCCAGCTAGATAGCTTGGCAGACTAAAGCACTTGCTTAGGCAGAGTACAGCAGCCAGGGTACTATGGCCCCGGCCCCCGGGGGCTTGCTGCAGTGACGATTGAGCCTGGGTGTGGTGGTACACACCTGTAATCCCAGTGCTTGGGTGGCTAAAAACAGAATCATCATGAGTTTGATCTCCATCGTGAGACCCTGTAGACCCTGTACTAAATACATTTTAGAAAAATCTTACGTTACCTTCCAATGTTCTGAAATTGATTATGGTAGTGTTCAACAAATGTGTGAATGTATAAAGAGCCATAGAAATGTTTATTTAAAATGGGTACATTGTATGGTACGCAAATTACATCTCAATACATCTGTCTTATTAAACACAATCTAACAAGCAGACTTGCCATGGAATGAAAGCTCTACAAGAGCTAGGAACCTGTCTCTCTTATTTATCATTGAGAAACCTAGCATGCAACATGGTACCTTGTGCATGATGTCTTTGCCAAAACATTGGTTGAATGTTGATGAAAAGGGTGAGTTAAGGACAAGGTTTCCTTTCTAACTAGGTAAAATCCATGAATGTTTTGTTTTTCTTATCCTGGGAGAGAAAGGAATTGGTTTGGTGTATTCTATCCCAGCTCTTTAATTTTTTTATGCAATGCCCTTGGACATCTAAAGGCTCCCAGCTCATCAGAGCCCCAGAGCTCCTCACAGAAAGGCTTCTTCCTGCAGCACCAGCCCACTTGATACCTGTAGATTCAGCCAAATGGCCCCAAGCATCGTGGCACTCAGACTGAGGCAAAAAACCAGGGACTGGTGCACAATTCCACTTTCCAGCATCACTTCCTACAATTCCTGGGAAAGGAGGTGAGCAGTGTGGCAAATGGACAGTAGAATCAACATTATCAACATTAGTCTGCAATCAGCATTGAA
>PVJA010027697.1:0-28312 GCA_004027025.1 Myocastor coypus | reverse complement strand
AAAAAAAAAAAAAAAAAAAAAAAAAAAAAAAAAAAAAAAAAAAAAAAAAAAAAAAAAAAAAAAAAAAAAAAAAAAAAAAAAAAAAAAAAAAAAAAAAAAAAAAAAAAAAAAAAAAAAAAAAAAAAAAAAAAAAAAAAAAAAAAAAAAAAAAAAAAAAAAGAAAATAAAATTAACACATGATGAGTTGAAAGTAAAAACTGGCTACCTGTAACAAAATTCAGCCTGACTCAGGATTTGACATCTGGCTGTGGACACAGCAGGACATTGGAAACAAAAATACCATTTATGTAAAATGTCACACATTAAAAAATGAATGAATAATCTACATCTTTTGTCAGTTATAGTCAGCTTAATTTATGTCCTAATATTAGCATTTTAAAATAAATTGATCAATGATCTTTGTAAATGGCACTGAAAAATTCTTCTGGCAACCTTTGCTAAAACTTCCACCTCTGACCAGTGTCTCAGTTTATTTGGGAAGGTCTGTTGCCCTGTCTGAGACGGGAAATGACAACACATGTGACCTTCATAGAGGCTTGTTAAAGATTCTGTTCAAGAAAAATTTTATCCCATTCAGAGAATAATACAGCTTTCCTCACTGGTGGATTAGATAACAATAAATCTTGCTGTAATAATGTCAAAAACTACATCATCAACTTGGTCTCATAAAAATGAAATTACCTTGCATAGCTGCAGTGCAAATATGTACCGGCAACTACTGAACGTGGCAAGTTCGCTCGCCAGCATTTCTGATTTTCCATGCTAGATTATCATGTTTTGCTCACAGAAGATTCATCATTCTTCTGACTGATATCCAAGAACTTCTCCAAATCTTAGAACTGGTTTTCTGGAAGAAAACCTGTTCATTCTGATGCCAGTGATTTGTGTGCTGAGAAGTTGAGCCTGGACTTCTGTTCTCTTTTCTTTCCTCCCTTTCTTCTGTTCTGTGTCTATTTCTCTTCTGTTTGTGAGACCGACCATGTTTTCATGGTACTAACTCTTTCCTGACCATGTTACCTCAATTATCAGTATATCAATTAACTTTATTTTCATGGATTCAGAATCCATAAAGAATTCTCAGTACCTCCATCTTCCATCGTTTGTAGAGCTGATTTCATCGTGTTTCTAAGTTACTGACATCGCCTCCCTGAGTTTCTTCAGGCTTCTGCCCTTGCCTTTTGGGGTTCTTCCACAGCTAATAACCCTTTAAAAGCATAACTTGGATTACAAACTCTGGTTGCCTGCCTCAGAGTAAAATCTGTTCTTGTCATGACCCTCGTGAAGCTGTAGGCGACTTGCTCTAGGTCTGACCCTGGGGACTTTCCCTCATTCCAGGCATGTGTAACCCTCCTCACCTCTAGAGATTTCCAGCATCATTCCACAATAAGGCCTTTTCTTTTTTCTTCCTTTTTTTTTTTTTTTTGCCTCAAAGTTCCTCCCCCTGATGCTTTGATTTGTTCCTTTACTTCATTCAGAGATCTCTTCATTTATCATCTCATCATACACCCTTGCCAACTGTCTTATTTAAAATAGAGCTTCCTGTATCATTTTTAAATCATTTTTCCTGACTTAATTTTATTTGTTTTATGTATTGCACTCCTAAAAAATATGTGCAATTGTGTGTGTGTGTGTGTGTGTGTGTGTGTGTGTTTTACCTGCTTATTCTAATTTTCCTTCTACTCGGATGTAAACTCAGAGGCTTTTGGGACTTCTTGTTGGTTCAGCTCCCTACCCACAGCATTCAGAATAGTGTTTCATGCACAATGTTTCATGCAATAGTTACCACTAACTTAGAGAATGAATGTTGCAGAATCAAAGCTTTCTAGAATCTAAAAAAGCTGGGGAATTCTGCTCCCTCAGATCTTCTGGAAAAATGAAACTGTGCCAACAGGTAGGTTTCAAAATTTCTGACCTCCAGAACTGTAAGGTGAACATTTCGGTTGTTTTAAAACATATTTGTGGCAATATATTTCTGCAGTAGTAAAACATGTGAGTACAGCTCCTGAACTAAAATGCAGCTCTGGGTACTTCTGAGTCAGATGCCATTAAAATCGGCCTACGTGGTGGTAGTCACTGCTATGATTCTTGCACTATTTCCGGTTCTCCTTTAAGGCATGTGCAGAATTGCATTTCCTGCCCCCTCCCCCAGTTTTAGGTGTGACTAGGTAGACTTCTTACATTGACAATAAGTGGAAATCACCTACATAACTTCTAGATAAGACTTTTAAACAAAACATTAAATCCTAAGAACTAAAGCAACATTCTAAAATATAACTTAAAAGTAAAAATAAACTCATATTATATTAACATAAAATATATTTTTATGAAAAAACTATATTTTCCAAAAATAAAAAATGGCTTCATGAGAAAAAAGGTATTTTTATATAGATTAAATAATATTTTGGTAAAGAGAAGATATCTGAATTCTCAGCTCTGCTTCCTCAGTGTTCAGATTGCTGTAGTTTGGGTGGCTGTCTGAGCCTCATAGAGCTGCAGAGTTGACTGTGAAGCATTGCAAAAATAACTGTAGATCCTCTCCTTTCTTTGTACATTAAAGCCCTGAAAGTGGTAGCTTCATAAAGGTTAGCTGGATGGTAAAGTTTGAAACCTTCTCAGCACGTTCATACTGTTGCGTCTAGGCCTTTTGCCTCTAAGTGGGTAGATGGCTAGTCCTCTGGCAGCATTCACTAGTCATTTGGAAAACCGGCTCACTTGGCTTTACAGAGCTAAACGCTGATGCGTTTCGTCATCCAACATCAGATCTCCATTTTCTCTACTATTGCTGCCAATCTCTCGATTAAAAAAAAAAGTCACTGAGAAATTATTAAAATACTCAGCACTGGGGCTGGCGAGATAGCTCAGCAGAATAAGCACAAGGGCCTGAGTTCAATCTCCGGTTCTGCAAACAACAACAAACCTCAGCGCTATAGTTTTCCCAGAATTCTGAAATTCATTTGAGTCCTCAAAGTCTACCTTTGGGAGCAGACACTGTTCACTGTTGTTCTCCTCGAAGTGACAAAACTTTTCTTTGTTGATCTTTAAAAATATATATTCAACTCTGCAAATATATGCAATGTACCCAGGCCTGAATAACTATAATAACTATAGTTTTTTCTAATTATTTTTCAAATGATAACAGTATTGAATGAAAAGAGCTACTAGTTCAGTTTTGGTCCTATAGAATAATAAAATGTGGATCTGATGGCCAAGACTTCATGCAATTAATGATTTTTGCTGCTTCCTGAAAGACAATCTTATGTCATGCTAACAGTTGAGTGCAAATGTTAGTATATATCATAGTTCTACAACCTTGATTTGTTCTACATCAAAAAGATTTTTTCCATTATACTTACACCGTAAGTGCAAGTACCACTATGAGAACTACTGAAATTGGTTATTCCAGTTATTATATAAGATAAATTTTTAATATCTCCCCCAAATTTATAGCTTTATAACACAATAAAATTGTCCTAAGGAAAAGGCATGCACAACTCACTTTATTTAAGAAAGATATGTGTTTGACAGACTTCCTATGGTTTTCCTACTGAGGACCTGTGTGTAATTGACTGCTTATCAATTCTTGGCCACTGAAATGCAGGCTCCCCCGATGCTCTCCACTGACTTTTCCACTTCCTACCTCTCAAGAAAATAGCTTTGACCCTATTCCTTGCTGCTCCCGGTATCTGCATCTGATTTCTAGCCAGTAAGGACATCGCTGCAGATACGTTTCTGACATGTGTACCTGTATACATATTTGTTTTTCTTCTGTGTAAATTCTATAAATAATATTTTGATACAATTTTTGAATAAAATTTTGAAAAATTTCCCAATACATACTTCCTTAGTGTCTCATTAATATCACATTACCATTAATATGACTGTTTATGACCAAGAATTTAAAAGAGATTTATGGGTGAAAAATCATACATTTTCCTTCCCCACAAAAGACAAAAAGGAATTGAGTGTTTTCTATCATTTTGATACAGTAAAACCTGTCTAAAGCTTATGTCAAATATTCTTTAATAAAATAAAGGACAATTTCAATCTTAGACTTAAATGTTCTAACTGTGGCTGTAGATTAATGTATAAGCAAATAGATTTTTACTGTGAGGAGTCAGAATTTCATGGCTCAAAAGCAGTTGTTCCAAATATGTAAAATAATTTGTCTTTTCCACAATAGATTGATTTTTCTAGATAACTAAGCATGTATCATAAAGTGATAACAAAGGATTTGTTATTTTAGTGTTTTTATATATATCTTCATAGATTTTTAAGTGTGCATGTATGTATGCATATGATAGAATTATAAAGCAAAAGGAAGAACACATCAGATTTATTTTGCAGTTGTAATTAACGAGAGTTGTCTTTTGAGTCCATGATGACTTATTTTTTTATTAAACACGGATTCACAGATGTTACAAGATGGTCGTCACTAGTTTAAAATCCAGGTGGTGTCCCATATGCCTCCTGCTCCAGAGCATTCTGCAGCCAATTCTCTCATCTCAGGTGTCTTCACAGTTGATCCTGGTAGCCACAGCTGTGCTGAACCCTTGCAGCTGGCATTGAGGCTCATTATGGGTAAAAGCAGCATCTTGCTGATAGGTTACTGTAAGATCACTTATTATTTCATCACCGCCATTTGCATCCTAAATTGAATAAAATTATTAAAACATCGTAATGTAGAAGCCTAAAAATAGCCGGATGTTGTCTGTGTCTGGCTAATGTTCAGCTCTGCACATTTAAACCTACTAGAGGCAAAATGAAATTTGTTTTTAAAGTAAAAGTGCTCCTAAATAAAATACAGACACAGCAGGCTCTTTGCAGGCTGCTGTTTTTTCAGGTACTGGAGGAGGGGCTTGCTAACTATAACTATATTAATAACTGCTTTATGTTAATGGCCGAGGATTCCTATCATTAAAAGTTAGGTTTTGGCTATTTCTACTCTTATTTATTATTGACAAGTTTCTGTAAATGTACCTGGTATTTAATGTTAGATGAAATAAAGTCAGACAAATTACTTTCCTGAAGGATTCGCCAAGCTCAAAGTGGGAGGACAGTACAGGAAGCAGATTTTGGAACAGAGGCTGATTAATGATCACGAACCTGATATTGCTGTCACCTCGGTGGACTTCCAGGAGAATTTGAACGCTGAGAAATGATTCAGAGATTGGGAAGCTGTTTGGTTAAACAAAACTAATAGCAAAGCAAGTACAGGTATTGGAAAAGGCTTTCGACTCATCGCCTGACACGTCTGCACTTCCGTCTCTGACGTTCTCTCAGGCCTTCTTTTCTCTTGGTTTCTCACCATTGTCTCCTGTTTTGCGTGACCCAGCAGTGATACTGCACTGTCCCTCCGGGTCCCCCGGGAGGTTGTGTAGACTGCAGTTTGCTGGTCCAGTCTGCAAGTGAGAGTTTCTCAGCCTCCAGTCCATGGCCTGAACATGCATTTCTAAGGAGTTCTCCAGGGTTGTTGCTGGAACTCCACGCTGAGGATTCCAAGCTGTATCTTCCCATTCCTCTTATAGCTTGTCCTCTGAGCTTGAAGTCATCTCAGATTCTCATCTTGGTAGCTAGGCACTAGCCCTATTCTACCTTCGCTAGTATATTAGTCAGGGGCTTACTTAGAGGAACAGATTTAATATAAGGAACAGATATTATCACAAGATATACAGTGTATGAGGAATTACAAGTTTGGCTTACAGTAGTCAGCTGCAGAATCTGATAAAGAAGCGTGCAGAGAGCGTCCGCACACCCAGACTGAAGAATTCAGTCCCAGGGTCTAAAGCTCACTGCAGTGCCGCGTGCAAGTCTCTATTCATCAGCCAGTGGGTCTATGATGGAAGACTGAAGAGTCGGCTATGGGTGCCATAGAGTCTGCGACGGAAGCTGAAGGATCCAGGCTGGAGGGTGAGGAGTCTGCGCAGCAAGCCAGGCAATGAAGTCTGAGCCCAATGTGAAGACCAAAGCTCCCCCGAGGAAGTGGAAGTTTGATCCGTTCCTCAGCCCCTTTGTGTGGTCTCTGTGCTGAGTCACTCTGGGGCTACCTCACTGCATCCTAGGGTGGGGTGCCAAGTTAACACAATGTATCAACCACTACAGCTAGGAATTTTTCTCAGATATGTTTTGCCTTTTCAAACTATACCTGTCAAGTTAACCAGTTATTGTTAGTATCAGTAGTGACACAGTGAACTACAACTATTACTGCTAACTTCTTTGAACCCCTACGTGCAAGATAGTAACCACTTTTAAGTACAGATTTAAACAATATGAATTAGTAAATCACATTATTTTGTGTATGAATAAAGAAATTCATTTCCAGCAAAATTAATCCATCTACAGTAAGTACTACAGAAGGGTGTTTACAGGCTATGTTATGTAATTGTTCTAGTGTTCTAATACTTTGTTTATGTTGCAGTCTGACCTCACTTGGGGGTCACTTCCTTCATGCCACCTCTGTCCTATGATTGAATCATGAAAGAGAGATTTGTCTCCCTTCTCTTAAACCCTATTTTTTAAAAAACATTCCACACACTTTTTTTTTTTTTCTGATGGAGGCATGCAAAAAAGAATAGATTAAAGCAAATCAATAGGTTAATAGGTGTGCCTGGATGACTAATTGCCTGGTGATGCCTACCCAAATAAAATAGCACATGGAAGAAAATCTCCAATATAGAAAATAGGAAGTTTTAGAAGAAAACTGAAGAATTGACTCTCCATAAAAATTAACAAGTTCAGAGCTGAGGAGATAGCCCAGTGGAATAAATGCTTGCCTGTCAAGTGCAAGGTCCTGAGTTCAGTCCCTGGTAATACCAAAAGAGAGAAAGAGAGAGAGAGAGAGAGAGAGAGAGAGAGAGAGAGAGAGAGAGAGAGAGAGAGAGAGAGAGAGAGAGAGAGAGAGAGAGAGAGAGAGAGAAGTTTGTGAAATAATGCACATTTTTGTTAGGTTGATTTAGCTAGTACAGATTTGAAAAAATATGTGGGATAGGACAGCCAAATAGCTCAGTGGATTAAAATGCCTGCAAGCAGGTGCAGTGGTTAGCGGTTCAATCCCCCACCCCCACCCCTGCCTGCTGTGCCAGCCTCGCCCCCAGGGCGCTGAGAGTGCAATTGAGACTGGGCGTGGTGTCATGCGCCTGTAATCCCAGCTCTTGGAAGGCTGTAAACAGGCGGATCACTAGGAGTCCGATCTAGTAGTGACAGCCAGAACACCCTGTAGACCCTTCCCTTAAAAACAATGTAGGACATATACACACAATTAAGAATAAAGCTTCAACCACTGAAGTGAGGTGGGCTCTTAAGCCAAGTTGGAAGGATGTTGTACAGTAGGAGTGGAGTAGAACGAATGTTGAAATGCAAGCAGTATCACTGCCATCTACCTCAGCTGCTGTTGCATTTCCTGCTTCTCATTAATCTGCATCAGGGCTTTGCCATGCAGAATGTTTGTGACAGCCTCTTCTCTGATCTTTATTTATATTGCTAAACTCCTGTGGTTTAAGTTCTATCATATTATGATGAAATCTCCTGAAATTTGACCTTCTGATCTCTGATCAAATTTACTATAGTCCAGTATTTTAGCAATTTAAGTAAGTATATGAAAAGGTGTTCATTCAAGCATTATTTAAATAATAAAACTCTGGCAACAATACAAATCTTTCCCACAAGTTATTAGATAGTTAATGTAGGCTACTAAATTACTTTGATTTTGACAATATTTTAATGTTTTATCCCAATGTAATCTTTTTATAATTGAGTATGAACTTGTATTTCTAAATTGTTTAATATGCATTAACCATAAACATTGTGATTAATTATAAAACAAGCACAGATTTTCTACTATTTTAACCTTTTTCTACTCAGTTTTTCAGCAATCATTATATCTTCTATAACTAGTAGTCTTTTATTTAATACAGTTAAAAACAATGACATACTGTAATAAAAATAAAAAGCTAAAGTTCCAGACTAGCTGTTGATACACACTTTAAATCTCAGGTACTTCGAAGGCTGAAGCATAAGGATCGTTCAATTGAAGATGCGCAGGGGTATGGCAAAGCAAAGTCCTATTGACAATGTGTTAAAATGACAAAAGAGATCTATGCAACACAAAATGTTACAGGTTGCATAATAAGAATATAGTACTTCTCATGTGTAACATAACATGACATTAACACAACGCTCAAGGTAAACATAATTTGTCTTGTGCTAAGTGTGTGGGCACGTTAGGTTCTCTCTGTATTTTAAATATCACAACCATGCACAGAAAGTTGTCATTGTTTTATACATGTGGCTGGTGAGTTCCACAGTTCGTAAGGGATGGCACAAGATTTTAACCACCATTATTGGACTATTAAAATGGAATAATATTTTAGTTAATTCTCCACTCTAAATTTATAAACATTTTTTAGTAACCAGTATATTAAATTGTACTTGTATGATGAATTTATTCAAAGAAAATAATATCTCAATTAAAGACAAATTGTTCTTCATTGTCCTAGACAGATCTCACAAACATGTTAAATAAAATTTTAAAATACAAAATGATTATTATTATACATTTAATATTGCTATACATTTAATATTGTTATAGATTGTACACATGCAGACATGCTATGAATCAAAATCAAAACTATAAAATCATGGAGCGGGAGAATATTTATGAGTTCTACAATGTTGTTAATACCCTGAGAGGTAAGAGAACAGGTTAGCTGTCCCTGACTTTATAAAGAAATTTCATTATTTATTTAGATTTTAAAAACTTGAGTCAAATATGGCATGTTACTAATGTGTTAAAAAAATGTGGTAAGGAGCTGAAACACTTTCTCTCTTCTGCATCTTTGAATGTTTTCATGGTTAAAAAGAGAAAATGTTGAATGCTTCTCTGGTCAGCAAACTTCTGGATGTTCTGGGTTAATCAAAAGTACAACCATTTTCTCTGCAGCAGAACTTTTTAGTCATTAATATGCTAATGGCATTGTGAATTGCCAAGAGGGTAATGTCTTATGAAATATTTCCCAAACTTATTTGACCATGGAAGCCTTTTTTAAATGAAACATCTATTAACATCTCATGGATATTTTGGGAAATGCAGTTATACATCATAGCACTTAATTTCCTCTAATTGTTTTATGTAATTTAGCTTAATTTTCCTGATTATATTTTTCATCTCCTTGATGTCAGGACCTAAGTCTTATTCCTTTTAGCTTGAAATACTTTGATGGTTTATTCATTTTTTTTTTTTTTTCTGAGACATTATGTAGTTCATTATACTAAATGTAGGTTTGGGGCAGAAGGATAGCAGTAAAAGTAGACCTTCCACAGTTTTAAATAGGACAAAAAATAATAGTGTTTTTCAAACAAATGAAGATTTTTTTTGTACTGTTAGAAGAACCAACTGCTAAAGACCTTTTTAAATTCATGCATTTGAAATGCAGAGCTAGATTGGTGAGATGAGCTTTAGGAGGCTTAGATTCAATAGCCTCCAACATCACAAGCTTCACTGGTGGCCCACTGCAATTGCAAAACCTTTGACTGTGTATGTATCTGCTTCCTCTTAGTCCAAAGAGAAGTATATTCTTTTCCTTTTTTTTTTCCTAAGCAACATCAATAGGGAGGTGGGTCATGCCCACACACTGTACTCTGTAGAATGACTGTGAGGACAATATGCAATATGTCAACCTTCAAAGAAAAGAAAGGGGAAAAGAAAAAAAACAGTAATGTGGATTTAGAAAGGTTAATGTTAAATTGTTTGATCAATCTTATATACCTATATGTATTAATCTAAACTGATCTGATGATGAAAATATGTAATATAACCATTGTTAAATTTAAACAATAAAAAAATTGAAACAAAAAAAATTAAAGAGAGAAAAAAATAAAAAAGCAAAGCCAGCAATGCAGAATTTCAAAACAAAACAAAAAACAATTCATGCATTGAACTCATTCAATGTAATACGAAATATCTGAAGAGAAGTAATAATTTCATAATCTATAACATTAGAATAAATCCAATATGTAAGATTTCTTACAATTAAATCATCAGTTATTTGTCAAAGGAAAATAACTCATACTTTTTGAAATTATATCAAACACATGTATAACACACTACTTTAAATAATCAGTTTATACAAAGATTATGACCACTAGATTTATCTTAAACACCCTGATTAACAGGAGTTTAATTTGATATGAAATAAATTAAAGAGTTTATTACATGAAACTTCATTGACTTAATATTTTGTTTTGCATCACTCCTCATTGAAAGTTTCATCAACAGAATGTTAAAAATAATGTCTCATTCTTATCTATTCAATATTTTACAAACATACTGAAAACACATGTTAAAAGGAAATAAATATCAAAGACTACTTCGAATAACATGTCAATCTGTTTAGAGTGAAACCCTGATGCAGAGTGAGTTAAGCCTTTATATTTGAGCATTTTAGAGAAGCAGGTTATAATTCTCACTCTAAAACCATTATCCTTTGTAGCAGTTTATATTTGGCATGTTCTTCTGACACTTAAAGAAAAAACTATGGACTTGACTTTTAAAGATTTTTGTTTTGTTTCAGTTTTGTTGTTGTTGCTGCTGTATTTAGGGCAGAGTCTGCAGGGTGTCCAGGGTCTCACGAGGTAGATTGCACTCATAGTGATTCTCCTGTTTTCAGCCTCCCAAATGCTGGGATTACAGGTACACACCACCTTGTGTAGTCTCAGCTGCCATCTCAGCGCACCCTGTGGGTAGAGCCAGCATGGTAGGTCAGGTCATTTTTGTAGTTCTTACAACTCAGAAAAAAAATTGTTTGGTGGACTCTCATGAAAGAAATTTTTGTCCTTGGAGAAATTTTTATTTGTTTACACATTGAAAAGTGTGGATATACTATCAACGTCTTCAACACAGTTGAGGCTAATTCAAAATCCTGATGTTCTTAGAATAGATTCAGTAAATGCTGAGAAACTAATCTGTTTTATTTCTATTACTGTTTTCATATTTAATACTCAGTAGTTTTTAAAAACAGATTTCACTTAAAAAATTCTACAGGTACCTAAAAGTTATTAAAATGTGAGTTTTCATCTTCGTTATTCTTTAGTTTTGTAAGCAATTCTTTGTGTGAGAACATTTTACAAATGGACTTTGTTTTATGTATTGGTGCAATTGTAGTCATATGTAACTTAGAAAATCAGTGTTTTGAAACTGTGCTTTTATCAAAATGCTTGGCTCTCCCATTTTCTGTGCTCCCACATGGAGGGCTTCCTTGAAAACTATGCCTAATGTACACATATGTACACATAACACAATCCCCCTGAGGGTGTTTGAAGAGTATTTCAGATGCCCATTGATATATAGCAAATTACCCCCACACTTTGTGACTTACAATAATGTTGACTTATAATGTTCTACAGTTTCTGTGGATATACAAATTTGGTGTATCCTTGCTGGCTGCTTTTTGCTTGAGATTTCTCAAGAGATTACTGTCTGGAGCTTCAGCATCAGGGCTGGGCTGAGTCAGGAAGGTCTTCTAGCTTAACCCCATGCTGGGCAGTCTGTGTAGCTCTTAGTAGAGGGCATCACTGCTGTGCACAGGGCCATCCTTCTGAAATGCTTGAGTGTCTTCTTCACGTTATAGTTGGCTTCTATTAGAAAAAGTGACACAGAGCAAGGCAGAAGCCCAGTGGTCTTCATGAATTAGTCTGGGAAATGATACATTGTTTTTTCTGCAATAATGCATTGCACACATTGGTTGGCCCTGATGTCCATAGGAGATAACTATGTGAGAGGGTGAGTGTCACAAGGCGAAGGTCATTGGATAAGGGCACTTACGAGGAGGTCTAATGTAGGGTCAAGGGGAAGAGATAGCATGTATGCTATGAAAGAACCACTGAAACTTGATTTTAATGCTGGATAATGAGGATCCTAAAAATTTTTTCACTAATTTTTGTTAGTTGAAGTGTCACAGGTTCATTTTATGTTATTATTTGTGCATAGACCTTACTATCCAGAAATACCAACCTGTGCTGCAACAGATGATGCAGATATAACTATCATTTGATAATAGGGAGATGTGGTATCACGAATCCAGCTGAGGATGGCATTAGAATTGGAGGAACAAGGGCCGGTGAGATAGCTCAGCAGACTAAGCGCCTCCGAAGGCAAGGGCAGGGACTGCGGGATCCCCAGCATCACGTGCTCACCTGTCCCTCTGGCAGGCATGCTGAGCCAGCCGCCAAGATAGGGCGTGGTGGCGCATGCCTGTAATCTCAGTGCTGGGTAGGCTGAAAACAGGAGGATCACTATAAGTCCAAGATGCATAATGAGACCCTGTACCAAATACATAAAAGTGAGAGAGAAAGAGAATTGGAGGAGTAAGGCGTTCACCTCCTGAATTTTAAGTTTTGATCCATGCTTTCCACCAGTCCAGTAGTGTTCAACGATGTTCTCTAAATGGTAGTTATTGAAATATGCAAATGTGTTAGGCATTCCTCTGCAGTCACTCTTCTATGAAATTATAATCCAGGGAAATATACATTTCTTGCATCTGTTCCCCTGTTTTTAATTTTTAAAAATATTTATTTATTTATTTATTTATTTATTTATTTGGCTCACAGCTCGGGCTGGTAGTGAGCCCCCTGTCTCAGCCTCCA
The DNA here is from genome assembly GCA_004027025.1 of Myocastor coypus. Classification (NCBI taxonomy): domain Eukaryota; kingdom Metazoa; phylum Chordata; class Mammalia; order Rodentia; family Myocastoridae; genus Myocastor; species Myocastor coypus. The sequence goes on along the minus strand of PVJA010027697.1, from coordinate 15,676 downwards.
CAGCACTGGGATTACAGGCATGTACCACCCTGCCAGGTTTTGGTGGCCAGGATGGCGTGCTATACCAGGGGTTAAGGCCAGGTGCTTGTGCTTGGCTGGCAGGTGCTTAGACTGTAGAGCTGTCTCCCTAGCCCCTCCCCTGTTACTTATATATGTTATGATGTCTTCTGATGACACAAATGAGCTTTATTCACGAGCATTTATTGACCAACATACGTAACTTTGCAAATTTCAAGACCTGGTGAAAGAAGGCTCATTTGACAGCAGGCCACCTGAAGTGCCATTATGAAGCCAGACTTGCTACATGGAAGCCAGGAGTGACAGAGAGAAGACATACTGGCACTCTCAAGATTCATTAGGCTGCAGAAGGCATGGTTGGCCATACTATATTTTAATCGTGGCTTGGGTTGTTGCTCTTACATCCCTTTCAGTGGAAACACAGTAAATGCCAAGATAAGCAGACATGTTAAGATCTGTTGAAATGCTCTCTCTCTTTAAGGCCCCAGATGTATTTATAAGTATGAGATATTTTTATTGTATGACTATATTAAAAGGACAGGAAGGCTGTGCCTTGTATCTCTGTTCCATGAATTTGAGTTCTCTGCATTGTATTATCTGGTTCCAGGAAGTCAGCTGTCAAGATTGTCCACTGCATAGCATCAGAAGCTTTTATATTAGGGCAGGCCAAATAGCTCAGTAAATTAAAGCACCCGCAGTCAGGCACAGGGGCGAGGGGGTTCGATCTCCCAGCCTGCCATGCTGGCCCTGCCCCTGGGGCATCCTGAGATGGTAAATTGAGACCTGGCCTGATGACCTGCACCTATAATCCTAGCTCCTGGGAGGCTGCAAATAGGCCGAACACTATGAGTCTGATCTAGTAGCGAGACCCTAAACACCCCGTAGATCCTTCCCTAAAAATATAAATAAAATTAAGAAGCTTTTATATTAAGTGAAGTGTTTGATTCATGGCAAATGAACCAAGGCTCCAGTAAAGTTGTTCCACTCAGAGACCAATACCCAGCACGGATGCTCTATTACTGTACTAGTACTTGATATTCATGGTGCTTGGATAGACCCAAGGAATACTATTATGATGAAAATACTGCTCTATTGGGAAACTTCACTTCTTGGTCTCTTACATAAACCCAGAAAATGGAAAAAAAGAATTTTCATGCAGGTTTGTCATAGGTGAGATAGAACTTCCTTTGACTTGCTACAGAATTTATTTCAGATGTCTGGTGTGCAGAAGGTGGATGGTGAGCACAGGAAGCATGGTGCAGCATTTCTTATCTAGAAATACAACGTGGACAAGCCCGAGAAGTGAATGCATAACCCGGATTTATGCAGTGATGATTTAAGGATCGTTGAATGAAAGGACGGTTTGAGAAGCTGTGGTCAGAGTTTAGAAAAAAAATAACAGACACAATACTTGCCATTGAATACAACAGTGGAGAGCTACTGTTGTGAACTCTTATTAAGAAGTCTCAGCTTCCAGAGAGGGCTGCTTCACTTCAAGGGAGGTGTAGCTTTCAACAGAGGAATGAGCCAACCAGTAGTGACCAGGCTGAGATGATTCCAAAAATCATATGCCCTCACCTCCTTAATTTACCTCTCTTCTCCTGGTAGTGCCAAGACTAGGAAACTCACTGATGCAGGCCATGTGGACTCCAGAGTGCATAGTGAGATCTAAAATTATGGGCTGTTAATCCTGAGTAGTGCAAAACCATACCTGCGATTGACAGAATTTATTTTGAGATAGACTTTATTTTTCTTTCTTTCATCAAAACTGAACCCTAAACCATTGTATAGTGGTCTCCTCAACTAGATTCTGAGGCTGGAATCCCAGCTCCCATACTGACCTTCGGCAGGTGAATTGACCACTCTGGGCTTCATTCTTGAGAGGAGGATTATGGGAGTGATGTTCAGAGTGCTGGGGTACAAGCTAAATGACAGCTGTGTAGGAAACAAGTAAACCAATCCACAGCATAAAGGTGGAAGAATCATCCATCTTTACTGTGGTTATGGAAGTCCACACAATGTGCTGTAGCCATGTTCCAATTCTTAGAACCAATAATGGACATTAACTAAGTTGTGTTCTTCTTGTTTGGAATTATTTTTTAGTATTCTTCTGTTGCTCAGCTATACCCTGAGTTTAACCACTGAAGTGGGAGAATTGAGAATCTTTGATTCTCTTTTGATAGAAGAAGACAGGAAATATTTTCATGAATATCTTCATACAAACTAGAAAGTCGTAGATTTGTTCTCTCCAAAGGATGATGGACTGGGCTGAGCCTGTGGGAATTAAATTTGTGATGGAAAAGTTTAGTCAACTGTTTCCTTCTGCTTCCATCACGAGATGAGCCCCTTTAGGAACTGCATTTTTAAATTTGAATATTGTACAGAAGGCTGGAAACAAAAATGAAACTGTGACTTGGAACAATGCCTCTTCAGACATTATCTAATTAAGCAATTTTCTAATAATACAGGCACTTAAATATTCATATGAACCAGGAAACAGCTCAATAATGTTTGAAGCCAGGATTAGAAAATCATACTATAGTTTATAAAGGCCCTTCACACTTACTGTCTCAGTGGTTTTCAAAATATCAGTTTTAGCCATGGGACATAATATTCATAATATGTAATGTGCTGACATGTTATATAGATTATATAGAATACTATATATATCCTACATAATGTATTATATATGTGAGATATGTGTGTAATAAATTGGTTCATTACTTGACCTTTCCATGATTGTGGTTACAAACCAAGTTGGATGAGAATCAAATCAAATTCAACGCTTAAGTTCAGTGTTGACCTGATGAGGATGTTTGACTTGGTTCTTGTTCAGTTTGGTTTGCAACCAGAATCATGGAGAGAATTGAGTGCATGAACAAAGACACCACTGTGTATTATAAGTGATAGTTTTGTGAGACCAACAGACAGACAGACCGGCGTACATGTGTGTAACACAACGAGGGGCTTTCTGACTCAGGCCCACCTACTCAGCCCTCCTTTCCTGGCTCTATGTGACTCTGATGGATGGGTCTGGGATCTCGCAGTGGGAAGGCTGCCCTCTCAATTCCTTTCCTCCTTTGGATGGGGCTCAGCTACCCTGCTGGCTTTTGGAATTATATTCCCCATGCAATTTCTGGGCTTCGGGACAGTATTTCTTGAAAGCACTTATTTCCCACAGAGGAAGTCACTTAAGGGTTTGAGAGCAGAAAGAAGCATCGAGGAAGACTGAGCAGGGACCCTCACCATCTCATCTCTGTGCCCCATGAGAGGTTTGTTTGGAACTTGCTATGAACTTTGTGACCTGGAGTTAGTGTGTCTCAGGACTTCAAGTTTCCCACATCCCACGAGGAGTAATTCATCCAAGTTAAAGTTGGGGAGTCGCCCCACTTAAATGACACAAACAGTGAAGTGTTTTAGGAGACCATTCAAGTGTACATGGTCTGACTAACGAAAATCTCACTTTTAATGCTCCTGAGATCTTTATTTATATGAAATTTAAAATAATCTCTGGTGTGTGTGTGTGTGTGTGTGTGTGTGTGTGTGTGTGCATGTGTGTGCACACACGGGGCTGTGCCCTATTCTCTTTCTTTCACTTGCTCACCACTCAGTTACTGGAGGGTGGTGAATTAGCCCCTCAGCTGACTTTTCTGTATTATCTCTTTTAATACTCATTGTCCTAGTTTCTTTTTACTCATGCTGGAACCAATACCTGACACTCAAAAGGAAGGAAGAAAAGGTTTAATTAGCTCACAGTTACTGGAGGTTTCAATCCATATCTGGCTGGACTTAGGCTGAGTGAAACATGGTAGAGAGCATCCAGTACTTGGTGGTGGAACAGCAACAAAATGGTGACAGAGGCAGTCAACCAAACAGGGCAACAGAGCAACAGCCTGAGTCTGTCTCTCTGCCCCTCTTTAAATTACATCAGGCTCTCTGCCTCAGCCTGTCTGCCTCAGGCCACACCTATAATTCCCAGCAGTACTCAGACCGATAATCTCATCAGTACCAAAACTCATAATCCCAGTGACTCATGAGTCAAGTCTCAATCTATAGAAGTCCTGGCCCCATGATTGCAAGAGGCTTTGGGGGGACAGCTCGACATAAACTATAAGACTCATATCTGTTTTGCTATAAAGAAACAGAGCAGTGAGTCTTCCCCAAGGAGCTGCAGTCAGATCTTATCATCAGCCACTTCCAGAGCCTGGATTCCTACCCCTAACACTACACCATCTATGCCAGCCTGACATAGACCAGCTATAAAAACAAAAGCTGACCTGGAAGTGTAGGTCTGTGGTACTGCACCAGCTAAGCACACATGGGGCCCTGAGTTCAGTACCCCCGTGAGTGTCTGCATGTGTGTGTACACGAGCGCACAGGCTCATACACACAAGTCAGGCATTTTTTTTTTTTTTTCTAAATTTATAGTAGAAGTAAAGGGCACCACAGATCTTAAGGAAATTATCTTATCCATTTTAACTGAATTTTGGGCGGAAGTTTCGGAAGGAATTTGCTCACCCTCAATTTTCATCATGAACAGGGAGCGAGGTGGCAAAGGCACTGGCCTTGGCAACTGCTGAGGGAGCCTGAATGTGACTGAGATTCACCTGTCCATCACCCTCCCAAAGACCAGCCAGGAAGAGCGTTTTGAGAGCTTATTCTCGTTCTCTTACGGCTTGGTGAAGATGCCTGCGCCAGCTAGTTGAGAAGCTCCAGGAGTGTAGTCTTACTCAAGTTCTCTCACAATCTTACATGAGTAAGAGGATCACGTGGCCCCCTTCTGACCATTTCCGTCTCAGAGCAAGCACAAGGTGCATCTCAGGACTTCCTCCGAGCGGTGCCTCTCTGTGCATCCTCCACCCACAAGGGAAGAAGCCCAGGATTGCTTCCCTGTTTTCAGAAGAAGGGTACTAGTCACCATGTGGTGTTGCCTTTCCTAAAGCTTTTCTCGTCGGTGCATGTGCTCAGCGTGCACGCTCACGTCCCTAGGCAGAGCTGGCAGGGTCACGTAACGCTCCTTTCTTCCGGGTTTCAGTCCCTTTCTTCCCCATCATTTCCTCAGATGAAATTATCTTGATTTTTTTTTTTTTAAATTGTGTTTCTCCCTACAATAATAAGAATTTCACAGGAGAAGAATATGTGAGTATTCGTCTTCCTCCAGAGTTCCTATGTTCAAATGTTAAACCTCAAAGTAACAGTTTTAGGAATTGGAGTCTTTGGAAAATGACATGTAATGAGCGTGAAGCCCACAGAGATGCAAGGTTGCCCACACAAAACACGCCTCGTCAGGCTACCCAGATCACGTGAGGATGCATGGAGAAAGACTCAGCTATCAACCAGCAAGCAGTTCTTCATCAGACAACACATGTATTGGTGTCTTGACTTCAACCCCGGGCTCCAACCCCACACAAATGTTTGTAACAAGTTTCTGTTGCTCACCAGCTCCCTGGTCCACAGTAATTGTTCAGAATTGTGAAGTGGACGAAGATACCCTTCTCTGTTCCCTTCTGCTTTCTTTCAAGATACAGTAGTGTCTAGAATGTAACAGGCAATGTATACATATTTGTGAGTATTCTGAAGCTTTTGAGATGCCTCGTTATGCTAAAAATTTCACTTGCAAAGTATTTCAACTAAAGTTTCTAAAGTGTTCTTCATGACATTTAAAACATGTCAGTATACAGTGTAAAAAAATCTTTAAAAAGTATGGTTTTTTATTTTAAAGAGAAAAAGCAGGCCGGCTTGATAGCTCAGCGGACTAAACCACTTGTTTAGGCAGATTGCAACTTCAGGGTATGGGGGTGGTTTCAATCCCTGGAGTGCCATGCGTGCCCTGCCAGCGGGGCACGCTAAGATGGCAATTGAGACCCAGTGTAGTGGCACGTGCCTGTGATCCTGCCACTTTGGGAGGCTGAAAACAGGAGAATCACTAGGAGACCAGACTATGTAGTGAGACCCTATAGAACCTGTAGACACTGTCCTAAATGCAGAAAGAAAAAAAAAAAAAAATAGGTGGAAAAACAATAAAAGTGATAAAGAATTTCAAAACAAAATTATAGGAAGTTAATAATGGTCATTACATTGCATATGGTTATCTTCAAAGTAGTTCCATACATTGCCAGACATAAGGAATGAGAACTTGATCAATGTAGATCAGTACTATTCCTTTTAAATAACTAATAGATATCACTACTACAATTAGCTATTCTATATATGTGTGTGTGTGTGTGTGTGTGTGTGTGTGTGTGTGTGTGTGTGTGTGTATGTGTGTGTGCTTTCCATTTCTTTTTTTCTCCTTTTCCCCAACCCAGTTGTTCTTTCCTTTTGAGCCATTTCTTGTCCCTTTACAGTATCTATTGTACCTTTAGAACTTGTTTATTCTTTACTCTTATTCTCACCCTTGAGAAATAAACTCAACATGAGGTTAATTTAATAGAGATAATATTATATTAATGTCAAAAAATAAGGGCAGTGTGGTGGTAAGTTTTAAATAATTATTGTTTAATTTTTTATTGAAGTATATTGAACACATCACATTTTACAGGAAAATGCAAAATAATGAAGAACTAAACTTTTTTGAATTTTATTGATTTTAATGAGAAAGAAATAACAATGAGAGTTTCTGACAGGTTGGTAGGACAGTTAAAATAATTAATGCATTGCATATTGTTGCCTTCATAGTAGTTGTTCAGAGTACAAGATGCAGACATGATATCTTTTGTAAATACTATATACAAATCTCGTTGAACTAAGAGAAAGTAGCTACATATATAGAGTCCAATAGTCCATAATAGTAGTGGGTTATCAGCACAACTGGCAATGTTGGAAACTGTTGACTTGAGCCTTTTACAGCTCAGCATATTAATATGGCCTTAGGTTTTTTTGTTTGTTTGTTTTGTTTTGTTTTTGTTTTTGTTTTTCTGAGACAGGGTCTCACCATACAGTTCAGGCTGGCCTTGAATTCACTTTTGTAGCCCAGGATGATCTCAAACTCGCACTGATCCTCCTGCCTCAACCTCCCAAGTGTTGGGATTATAGACATGCACCACCACACCTGGCATAATATGGCTTTACTTTTTGTACATTGTGGTTAGGCTTTTCTGCTGGATGGTTAAGATCAAGGTAAAGCAAGACCTATATAATAAAAAAATGTAACTTTTGTATCTTACAAGTCCAGTCAGATCCTCTCAGGATTTACCCTGAAGCCATGTATAGTGTTTTGTAGATCTTTTGTCAGTGTCAGCCATCTGAATGAGACACAACCATTGCTTGACCGATTTGCTCTCTGTGAAAGCCTGAAAGAATGTTTTCTCTCTGGGTGACTCTCCTTAGGCACACTATATACATCGTTGATCCCTTTCCTCTGTGGCCTCATAATCTCCTCGAACATAAAATTTGGGACACCACTGAGTTATAGGATGTTACAGTACAGGTTCTCTTATGTCCTGAGTCCTCACTGCCATTGAGGCACTAGGGCCAAAATATTGGCTATCCTTGTAGCCCTTCTTTTTCTCCAATTTTTTGGTCTGCAAACTTAAGTTGTTGACCCTCAAGAAGAGAAGCTTAGTGATATTATTACCGTATAAGATAAGCAGTTGAGCTTAATAGCACTGTCTTTCTGAATATCAAATGCCTTAGACATAACATGGAACCGGTATTTTCCATCATTCATTGATATTCTAAAAGTTCCCTATAGAATGTGATAAAAAAAAGTTGCACATTTTTAAACAGAAATTTAGAAATCTAAGCATATACAAAATTGTAGCTGGTTAATCCCATGGTATTTTTGCTTGTCTCTTATTCTGTTTTATTACATTTTTTAAAACAAATGTTTACTTGAGAGAGAGAGTGTAGCAATAATTGATTAGAAGCAATACACGTTTAGAAGATCAGAATGATAGATATTCCAAGCATGGTTTTAGTATTTCATCTTGCTCTCCTCAGTGCAGTTGCTTAGTTCACACATATTAGCATGTATAGTTAGTCAGGGTGAGAATTCTACCAATTAACTGCTAGTTCCAAAACCCTGTTGGAGATTCTTAGGATCATTGGCTTAGCCATCTTGTGTGTATAAATGCATGGTTTTACCCCTGGCATGTTTCCTAACTTTACTCCTTGCTCTGTCTTCATTGCTTAATTCTTAAGTCTTCACTTTCCATTTAACTGCCTTTCCATTTTTATTTCTTCTTTTGAATTTTTACACTAGGGAAACTATATGATATTTACACATATGTATTTGGTTTCTTTCACTTATGAGTATACGTTCAAGATATAGCCACTTGTATAAGAAGGCTTCAAGTTTACTATTCTTTATAGCTGAGTAATAGTATAAAGCACTGCATTTTTTTCAACCATATTTCAAGTGATGGGCATTTTGGTTGTTTCCAAGAATTGGCTATCACAAGCTGTGCTGCTATAAACATAGGTGCACAAATATCACAATGATATGATGTTTTCAGTTCTTTTGGGAAAATTCCAACTAGGGGGTAGCTAGATTGAATGAAATTTCCAGTCCTAGTTTTTTAAGGAGTGTCCACACTGATTTCCATAGTGGTTGCACCAGTCTACATTCCCACCAGCAATGCAGAAGTGTTACTTTTTCCCCATAGCTTCTACAACATTGTTATTGGTTGACTTCCTTATGATAGTCATTCTTTCTGGGGTGACATGGTATCTAAGTGTTGTTTTGATTTGCATTTGATGGATGTTTAGTGATGCAGAGCACTTTTCATGTATTTATTAGCTTCTATTATTTCTTCCTCTGAGAAGTGTGTGTTCATCTCAGATGCCCATTTCTGGATAGGTTCTTTGAATTTGGGGGCCCCAATGTTTTTTAGTCCTTTATAAATTCTAGAGAGAAGACTTTTATCTGAGTCCTTATTAGTTAAGATTTTTTATGCCTTGTGGTTAAACTTTTCTGTTGGGTTGTCAAGGGCAAGTTAAAACAAGATCTGTATAACAAAACATGTAACTTTTGTATCTCCCAAGGTCAGTCAAATCACTTCAGGATTTACTCTGAAACTATGTACAGTGCTTTGGAGAACTGTTGTCAGTGTCAGCCATCTGGATGAGTTATGGCCATTTCTTGACCAATTTGCTCTCTGTGAAAGCCTGAGAGAATGTTTTCTCTCTAGGTGATTCTCCTTAGGCACATTATACATCTTCAATCCCTTTCCTCTGTGGCCCCATGTAAAAGTCTTAAATCAATAGCTTCCAACACTGCCAATTTTTCCAGTAATCCATTGCAATTATGGAACATTGGACTATGTATGCAGCTGCTTTCTCTTAATGTAATGAGAAGAAATTTTTTTGTACCAATAATGATTAGAAAAATTATCACATCTACTCCCTGTGCTCTGTATAACTAATGCAAGGACAATAATATGCATTATATCAGTTATTGGAAGGATACTAGTAATGTGTTTTTAACTTGTCACATTGTTATTTCTTACTAAAAGTAATAAAAAAATAAAGAGCAGCAGGTGTGGGTTATCAGGAAAACACACATGCCACCTTCAAAGGCTATCACCAGCACCTCAGCTAGACCAATATACATTGCTTAAGGCCAATTGAAAGGATAAACAGAAGCCCTAGCCAGCTCTGTACATATTAATACAAGGAAATAGGGCCAGGCTCATTCAAAATGGAGACAGTCACTCTTCTTTCAAGGAGAACTGCTCAGTGCAACTACACAAGTGGTTTAAATGGAAATAATCTTATGCTTTTCCTAATCAGTTTATTAGTGAGTTATAACGGTTGATTTTTATTAATGAGTTATGCAATTTGGTGAATTATACTGATTGATTTTCAAGTGTAAAACCAATCTTTTATTACTAAGAATAAACTTTACTTGACCAAGACACAGAAAAAAAATGTTTTTTTTCGCAACTTGTGGGATGTCTTTTCACTCTTTTGGTAACTTTTTTTGATGTGCAAAAACTTCTCAACAAGAGGAGTTCCCAGTTGTTAATTCTTTCAAGTATCACTCATGCAGTTTAATGTTTGTTCATGAATTGTTTGCCTACCGCTATGTCATCAAGATTTCCTCCTACTTTCTATTACAGGAGGTTTAGTGTTTCTGTTTTAATGTTTAGATTTTTAATCCATTTTGATTTTAGTTTAGTGCATGATGATAGACCTCGGTCAAGTTTTAGTTTTCTGCATGAAGAGATCTAGTTTTTCCAACACTATTTGTTAAAAAGGCTGCCTTTCCATAAGCATGTTTGGCCCCTTTGTTGAAGATAAGATGACTGAGTGTATTTGTAGTTGCTTCTGAATCTTTTAATCTATTCCACTGATCCTCAGATCTATTTTTTTTTTTTTTTTTTTTTACTTTTTTGCCAATATCATCCTGTTTTTATCACAGTAACTTTGTAGTATAATTTCAAGTCAGGAATTGCAGTCGCTCTTGCCTTGTCTTTATTGCCCAGGATTGCCTTTGCTATTCTATGTCTTTTCTGGTTCTAAATAAATTTTAGGAATAATTTCACTAGGCCTGTGAGTTGTGTTGGTGGAATTTTGATAGGGATTGCATTAAATCTGTATAACAATTTTGGAAGTATGGCCATCTTCACAATGTTGATTCTTCCTACCCAGGAGCAGGGAATATCTTTCCATTTTCTGAAATCCTCTAGAATCTCTTTTTTCAGAATACTGTAATTTTCATTAAATAGATATTTTACTTCTTTAGTTAGGTTCATTCTTAGGTATTTCCTTTTCTGCTGTGCTATTGTAAAAGATACTGTTCCTCTAATTTCTTTCTCAGTGTGTTTGTTGTCTGCGTAGAGGAATGCTATTGACTTTTGGGTATTGAGTTTGTATCCTGCTATGCTATTGAATAGGGGAATTAATTCTAGTAGCTTCTTGGTGAAATTTTTTGGGTCTTCCAAGTAAGTTATCGTGTCATCTGCAAATAATGATAGTTTAACTTCTTCTTTACCTTTTCTTATTCCTTTTATTTCTCTCTCTTGTCTAATGGCTGTAGCTAATGATTCCAGAACTATATTGAATAGGAGTGGAGATAAAGGACATCCTTGTCTTGTACCTGATGTGAGAGTAAGAGATTTCAGATTTGCTAATTTCACTTCTTCCTTTCCAATCCTTATTCCTTTTATGTTTTTTTTCTCTTGTCTAATGGCTCTGGATAATGTTTCCAGAACTATATTGAACAGGAGTGGTGACAGTGGGCATCTTTGTCTTACACCTGATTTTAAAATGAAGGCTTTCAACTTTTGTTCAGTAAGTACGATGTTGGCTGTTGGTTTGTCATAGATGGCTTTTATCAGATTGAGATAAAGATCATCTATTCTGATTTTCTGTAGTGAGCTTTCACAGTCTTAAGTCATTATGTTTATATTATCAGTCTTGTTCTTTTAGAAGACAAAATATAGGAAAAGATGTAGAATAATAACTAATGTAATCTAAAAGTGTTATATGAACTTATAGTGATTCATCTAGAACATGATAGATTATTAATAATTTCACCATATTGTAGATTATGGTGAATGTGTGGATGACTACTGCCTTTGTCTTGACTTAGGATTGAGCCAGATAGGCTGTAAATCAAAGAGCACAGCAAAGATATCTTCTCAGCAATCACTGTGCCCTGATGGCCTAACCTAGTGCTGTAATGTTAAAGGATGCTCAGTATTTTTGATGACTAAATTACTAAACTAGTCATGGTATTTTATTATAAGATATGAAATGAAATGTATTTTAGGGCTGGGAAGATAGCTCAGTAGAATAACTGCTTGTCCTGAAAGTGCAAGGTTTTTAGATCAATCCCTTGTACCACAAAAAAAAGTTTTTTTGCATATATATATATATATATATATGTGTATATATATATATATATATATATTTTTTTTTTTTTTTATAGGGTCTCACTACTGAGTCATAGTGATCCTCCTGTTTGTACCTCCCAAGGGCTGGGATTACAGACTCGCGCCACCACGCCCAGTCTCACTGACTCAGCGCGCTCTAGAGCAGGGCTGGTGTGGCACGAGGGGCCAGGAACCGAACTCTGGCCCCTGTGCTTCCTCTAAGCAAGTGCTAAATCCGCTGAGCTATACCACCGGCCCTTGCTATTTTAATATTCTTGTGTCAAGCTTTATTCTATTTTTTCAGTACATAAAACTGAATAGCAACTGGCTAATTCTTCTATTTCATCTTTAGTCAATTGCAACCCTCCTACTACTAGCCTGTTTTGAAATTCTGTTCTATTGTCATTTTTATATTTTTCTCTTTAAAATGAAAAAGAAATCCATTGTGTTGGGACTTCTTTTAGTCAAGTAGTTGAAACCTTTCTTTACATATTGATTTAGTAATAAGATATTGAGTGGAATCAAGGGGGATAACTTTTTTTTAAGTTTTTCATTAGTTTTGCATGCTCATATCTGATAGTCTGAACAACTACTTTGAAGATAACAATATGTAATATAGTAAACATCGTTGATTTTCTATCATCTTGTTTTGAAAAATTCACTATCATTTCTAAGTTTTTTATTTTTATTCTTTTTAAAATGAAAAAAAAAAAAGGTGAGAAAAGTTAGACTGGGAGTGGAGGCCGATGCCTGTAATCCCAGCGCTAGCGGCTGAAAAACAGGAAGGATCACTACAAGTCCAATCTATGTAGTGAGACCCCGTAGACCCTGTACTAAATACCTCAGAGAAAGGGCATTTCACACTTTTCTTCTCATATAGCATCGTATTTACTGTTTTCTTTTGTGTTTGCAAATAAATTGAGATCAATGCACCGTGAGTTAAATATTTTATTATTTATTATTCTTTCAATGGATGCTTTTTAATTGAATGAAAAGGAACTTGGCGTAACCCGTTATGTTAATTAGCCAGGCACTGCAAGGGTAATGACTTTTCCAAGCAAGGCACTGGCTAAGGGAAGAGCCATAGCTGCATCCGTGAGCTATGGGATAGGTGGCCACATTCTGTGTGGGGGGTTAACCACAGTTATTATTGTGAAAGTGAACCAACTGAGATGAACCTTGAAAGCAGATAATGGCAGCATGGCAGTTCATTAGTCTATATAGACTAATTAAAGATTTAATTATATTCTTGCTAGGATATACCTTCATGGGGATTATGAATCCACAGTGACTCAGCAAGCCCACTGATTGGATTAACTGGATCTTAAATTCTTATAAAAATAATGATGTTGGAAGAGCTAGCTTTGTCTTAAAATATTAAAAGATAAACTTAATACTTAATTAGAGGTCATTTATTTCCTCATTTATTTATTTGATAATTTATAGATTGCCTATTTTCAAAATATATTTGGTGTTACCAAAATTCCTTTCAAAGTCTATGATTTTGTTGGTTTTACTCATGTTGCTCCTTGGTAGTGTCTTCCAGAGTTCTTAATAGTTGTGTCTCCTTTCCCTGTCTTTGCTGTGTTTCACAAGCTGTAACACATTTTGATGTGAGCATTTTGGCAAAGCCTAATTTCCTCAATCTAGCTAAGCCCCAAAGAAGGTCCTTCTTGTTTATAGCAGGCTTTCCCAATTGCGCGGTTATTAGAATGTTAAATGGTGTTTTTTTGTGTCTAGGGACTGACATGCGGATTGTAAAATCATCAGCTGTACTCTAGGTCATTGTCCTACTAATTCTGGAAGCTAGCCCGCCTGCCCCTCTTTCTCAAATTGTGATTACCAGTACCAGACTTTGCCAAATGTCCCTGGGGGAATAAAAGTAGCCTTAGTTAAGAACCACTGGTGTTAATATCAGGAAATGTCATTGATTCATTTCTTTTAGTAACTACAGCTGTTCCTGCCGCTGTGCCTCTGTTGAAGTGCGATGAAGAGGTGTCAAGCAGAGTGCACTGGGTGGAATTAAACAGGCAAGGAAGACTGTATAGTCTGGCATATGGCAGGAGCCAAGAGCGGAAAGGGATTAAATGAAGCTCTACTGGAACAAAAGGCAGAAGAAGAATTTATAAAGACCTGAGAGTGCTCCAGTGGCAGCACTGGGGGATTTTAAAGGTGAAGTTGATCACTGGGATTAGGTTGCCTGGCTTCACAAGTTGGTGCTTTGGAGGTTAGGCTCCGGCTCTCTCACACTGACTGGGAGATAGGGAATCCATATTTTCTCATGACTGCATTTCAAAGAGATAGTTAGCAAGTCTTTGCAAAGCCATCCCTGGGTTGTAAAAATAGCAGTAAGCTGATAGGAGATTTGCATCTCAAAGTGGTAGCTGATCCATCAAAATGCTAAACTTTCTAGAGCAAATGAGTTAAAATCAGGACAGACAGAAGGAAACCTGTCTCAAGCGAGCCAAGCAGCACATTTCAGCATTTTTGGATGCGTTAGTGTTTCTCTTTCTAGGGTGAATTTGGGATGCACCGTTATTTATCCTTTCTGCCTCCATTGTCCTCTAAAAGGCTTTGTTAATCTCCATCATCTGCCCCAAGGAATACCTCAGAAGAATCTCAGCTTTTCCAGATAGGACCTTAGACCTATCATTGGATAGTAAGACTCTCCTTTTTTGGTATTAAAATTGCATCCTGTATGATGACATTCCTAGCTACTGCAATGGGTGTCGTCTCTCCCATCATGGCGGCACGGGCCTGACAAAGCAGACCCCAGACCTCCAGTAGGAAGGACAGGCACTGTCTATGTTTGCATTCTTCCTGCACTTGGCTTGTGGTATGAGGTCAGGGGACAAGATCCCTGCTGCTGCTCTTGTAACCTGGGAAATGGCCTGTGATTTCTGCTGACCCAGAGTTGGTGTTCATGTTATATTCACTACATGTAGAATGTAACTGGTTGAAGAAAATATGAGGCGAAGACATGCTTAGATTTATCTCAGCAGGTCTGGGTAGGAGTGTCTGGTGCCTTTTAGAATGTGAGGACATTTATTGCCTGCTGTCCTCAATTTATCCCATTAAATATCCTGCTGAATTTAATTTTGTAGACTATTTACTGTTTATAGAACACTTACATATACTGATGGCAGCAGCTATTTTAGCTAGAATAATACTCGGCTCTGGTATTAAACATATCTGACCTTAAAACAGACTTGAACATTATGGTGACAGCTCTTTATCTCCAAAATGGGTAAAATACAGCACACTTTTGATGTTACTGCACTTGTACCATGGTGTCTGGCATGTAAGACATGATCCTAAAATATGTCAGGTGCTAACACTTGATCCTTAAAGAGCTTTCTGAATAAGTATTGCTGGAATTATGTGGAATATAAATTATAAATTGAATATCTAGGTGTGTGAGAATTACTAAAATTTAGAACAGTAAAGATTAGGTGAAAGACAGGCTTTTTAGGATTAGGAGTGCCATTTAAAGAAATATTAGGGCTGGGGAGATAGCTCAGTAGACTAAGTGCTTGCCTGGCAAGTGAAGGGCCTGAGTTCAACCCTTGGTCCTGCAAAAAAAAGGAAAGCAAGCAAACAAGCAAGAATGAAAGAGAGAGAAAGAAAGAAAGAAAGAAAGAAAGAAAGAAAGAAAGAAAAAAGAAATATTAGCTTTCTCTGATACCTATTAAAATCCAGAAAAGGAAAAATTAAAATAAAGTCACATGATTCCCAATCACTTACTCTGGGAAAATAGTACTTCCAACCCCTTCCTGCCTGCCTGCTTTACATCCTCTCCTCTCCTCTCCTCTCCTCCCCTCCCCTCTCCTCTCCTCTCC
>PVJA010027696.1:0-28338 GCA_004027025.1 Myocastor coypus | reverse complement strand
CTTTTTTTACTTCAGATGTTATCTCTGATCTCAGTTGCTCTATAAGTTTCTGCACTTTTGTGTCTGCCTCAGATGCTACCAATTCAGAGTTTTCATCTGTATAATTCTCATTTTCTTCCATGATAGTGTCTTCTGTATTTGGTTTGGGTGGGCACGGGTCCTGAGATTGCTTCCTACTCCTTGTTGTTATCATTTTGTATGGAAGCGAGCTCTGCACTTTTGTGGCTTTATGCTGTGTCTATGGGCATTTGGTCTGGAGACTCCAAGCTGGTTCCTCTACAGTGGTCCCTGACTCTGTGTTGGAGCTCTTGCTGCTAGCTTTTGTGAATCCTGGCGGATGTGGTCTGTAGGTGGAGGTGGAGCTTTGGGATTGAATAGTCCTGGTAGGCTCGTGGACCAGATCGGTTGCCAAATGGGCTATTTGATGGGTTCGGTGCTGGAGCTTGGGCTGGAGGGGTTCAAAAAAAAAACGGGGGGGTGGGGAAAGGGAAGGCAGGCCAAGGATCCTGACCCAGCCGGTGCACGGGCTCAGCTCCCAGCGGTGCAGTTTGGGTCTGGGCTGGAACAGGAAGTTAGTCACGGGAACACAGAGGCGGGGCAGAGGGGCGCAGGGAGCTTACCCGCGGCGCTCGCGCAGGCTCAGCTCCCAGCGGTGTAGTTTGGGTCTCTGCACCATTTCTAGTGTCATATCAATTATGACTATACTCTCTTTAAAGTAATTTTTAAAAAAGATAATAAAGAAAATGAGAGATAAGTATAAAAATTTAATATTTTTTGAAAGCATGTGGCAATATTCAATTCTATGTTCTATCTTGTGTAAGTATATTTATTAATCTGAGCAACAGATTTTATGATAAAAATATATGACATATCAATCACTGTTAATCATATATTCTTGTTTTGAAAACGTATAATGTATGTATTGTTATGTGTTATTCTGTTTCTGCCTCTATTTTTGTTTTTCTTGTTTTTTTAACTCTTCGAAATAAAAGAAAATTACAATAAAATAAAATAACATAATGGACACTCAGAACAATGGCTGAATTAATACTTTCATCTCAAAGCATTCTTTATTTTCTTTCCATTTGGGATTTGCTGGTTTTATGCCTTAGTTTTTTATTTGAAGTTTTAGTTCATCCGGTGTTTTTTTTTTTTTTTTTTTTTTTTGTCTTTTTGAGACAGGGTCTCGTTGTACAGTTCAGGCTGGCCTTGAGCTCAGTTTTGTAGCCCAGGCTGGTCTCGAATTCTCACCAATCCTCCCGCCTCAGCCTCCCGAGTGCTGGGATTACAGGCGTGCGCCACCACGCCTGGCTCATCTGGTGTTTATTTTATGACCGTGTGATAAAATCTTGACATTTTTTCCCAAATAGAAAAATGGCTGTGGGGGTGATCTGGCTATGACATCTGTCACCCCATTGATTGCCAGGATTGATTGGGTTGATCTGGCTGACTAGGTGGGTGTCCCTTTCCTCCCTCAATGCCCCGTATGTATCCCTCCTGAAGATGCATAATGAGTCAAAGAGGATGACCAATCCTGATAGAGGAGGACCAAATAGAAAATATTCCCACTATCATTTTGTAAGTAACCATTAATTTCCACTATTGAAACATGCACACTATGTATGCTTATATATAATCAAGTCTACTACTATTATGAAATTTTATAGTACTCAGTTTCTCTGTTTAAAGTGAATAAATTCTTGCTTCAAAATTTCATTAAAAGGATGATTACAAAAAAATCCAAAATTAAAATAATTATTGTATTAATTACTAATTTTAATTTGGGGACTCAATGAAGAAAATTTTACAAGTATAGATTTTTTTTTTAAGTTTTCTCTAGTCTTTCTTTAGATATTATCTTGGTGACATAATATCTGAGATGAGTCTTTATGACTCATTTCTTCCTTAGATGTATAAAATTGTTTTTATTAGATTTTAGCCTTTCAAACATTTACAGTGGGGCCAGCCAAATAGCTCAGTGTATGAAAACACCTATAAGAAGGCACAGGGGCCAGGGGTTCAATTCCCAGGTCTACTATGCTGGCCCCATACCCAGGACAACTGAAATGGCAATTGAGACTAGGCATGGTGGCATGCACTTGTAATCCCAACTTTTAAAAGACTGAAAACAAGCAGAGCACAATGAGTCCAATCTAGTAGTGAGACCCTGAACCCAGAGGGATCTGTAGAACCTTCCCTAAAAATACAAAAATAAACAAATAACAAAATTTGCAATGTACTTTTTATGTTAAAAGATTTAACAAACATTAGCTGAAATTAGAGAGTCAATAAGTGTCTACTGAAATCTAAATGAATTGCATTATAACCAACAGAGGAAAGTTATATGGCATTTGTATAAACAGAAAAACTAGTGGAGTATAGTTAAATAGGCAACTAATCACCAAATATTGTTTAATCAGTGTTTTGAAGCATATTTAGTAACATATTAAAATTTACCATTTATTGTAATATCGCATACTTTTATTATTACAAGGCCTACTAGCATCTGTGTGTGTGTGTGTGTGTGTGTGTGTGTGTGTGTGTTTTACATGAATGATGCCTGGGCAATATTTGAATGCAATAAACGTTAAGTACATACATTTTCCACAAAGGTTTGTATTAACAGGTTACATAGAGGTCTATAATAAGAATAATTTAGCCAAGGGTTCACAAAGACGTTTTACCTAAAGACAGATATTTTGCATGGAGTGAGGAAAGAAGAGTTCCGTTCTGATAAAAATATGTTCCTTTGTTATTGTACATTGTAGCTGCAAGAAGGAAGAAAATCTATCCATGGCATCTACTGAATATTTGCAATAAGCAGCTTTAAGAATTGGGCTCTAGGGAGAAATAAAAATTTTATGATTCAAAATATGAAAGAAAAACCTTTTCTAAATTCTATTTGTTAATGTAATGATAATGTCTTTCAATGGGTAAGAATGCTCTAGAAATTCTATAAAACCATTAATGAACACAGCTATTTGGGAAATGTTCTTTGATAAATAAACTACACTTTTCAGACTTGACACCCTCTGCTTTGGGCCAGATCCCAAATCTATCCCCCATGCCCAGAGAGGTGGAAAAACAAGTTTAAACCATGCCAGCTCACCTCCCTGGTTAGCAGAAAAATCTCCAGAAGCCAGGGGTAGACAGCCATATGCCCAGGAACTGACAGCAGTAGACTACACACACTTCTTTGTTGCCAAAGGATGGAGTGACTACAGTTTACGATTCACAAAACACGGTCAGCCTTTATCCTGACTTCGTCCTGCAAATCTCTCTTAATATTGTTTTCATTATAATTTTCTTTTAATTAAGTAAAGTTATAAAATATGAAAAACATGACGATTATGTCTTTTAAACTACAACTCTTAGGAATAATTTTTAATTAATATACACAAAGAACTGGTGAAGTACTAATTATTAAGAAAATAAATAAGGTGGAAGAAAATTTTTTTAAATGAACAGTATGAGAAGCTCAAAACTGAGACAGCAAAATGAAGAAGCATAGCAAACAAAGTTAGAAGTTGAAGAAATGGAAATTTCCTTTAGAATTCTGAAAGATGTCCGTGAGAGTGGTTATATCTGAAGACATACGGGGTTAAATATTTGTTCCTTTCTATGAGCTTGGAAATGGGATGCAGTCATGCACAAAATGATGCTCATGGTCACATGGATGAAAAAAAGAGACCCTGGAATCCATGGGTCTCAGTGGGCTGATACAATAAGTACATTCAAATCATGCATTCATGATGGCCAAGTCCAGTCAAGGCAGAGGTGTAGAGCAGAGATGCTGCAGACAGCAGATGGCTTCTGGGGCCCGGGTCATACTGAGCTCCTCAACCTCTGCTGCAGAGATGGGAGATGAATGGTGAGCTGTCTGACCCAGAATGGGTGAAAACCAGGAACGCAGCTCTGTGCACTGTGACAGAAGTCATTACTAAGACTTGATAAGTCTTCAGTAAATAGGAACACATGGTATTGTCATAGAATTAGAAGTTAAAAGTGAGCAAAATAAGTCTCAAAATCAGGTCAATCATTGTATGAGATAGAGTGGGCAGTGGAACCATGAGGAAAGACAGCTGAGTAATCCACGAGAAAAAAGAAAAAATAATTAAGATTACTGTATCATATTGAGTGCCAGATAAATTTTAAGTGAATTTGAAACATAAATGTGGAAAAAAGAAAATGTTTTGAAAAGCAACATAAGGGAATGTCTATATTATAACAATACAGTCAAATATTCCTTCAGTGAGGCACTAAAAACACAAGAAATTAGGCAAAAATTCCTTAAAATTAGTTAAAAAATAATATGAAGCATCAGCAAAATGCAAAAATGGCAGAAAGAACTCTTTCTTAGCAAGAGCTTGGGGAATGTAAGCTACAACAATTAGATACTCTTTCACATCAATCATGTCAGAGAAACTAATGTCTGATAACATAGTATAGAGAAATGGGATTATAGTATGGCTGATGAATTAAATTGTTATACTTTGGAAATTAATTTGACAATACCAAGAAAAGATGATTATGCACATATTCTTTGACTCAGTAAATCAACGTGGTGCCTCTTCCTGAGAATAAAAATAGAAAAGACAAACATGATTATTGTAGCCTTAAATAGAGAACCTTGAAAATGATCTAGTGCTTCTTTTCCATCAAACAATGTATAAAGTTATTTATTCACATCATGTAAAATTACAAAGTACTGCACATAAATGAGCTGCAGACACGACCATGAAAACATTTAAAATTGTAAAGTCACATCATAGTTAATGTATTTGTCAAGTAGGGACTTAGAGTTTCTATGTATGCATTTCACATACTAATGATAGATGATGCAATAATACATGAATATGTAGTATAAGTTCTAACAAGCAACAAAATATTCCATTCTTTGACTCATTTTAATCACGAGGGCTAGAAAATTTGAGAAATAGGAAGAAGTTTTGGCTACAGGCAACAAATTCTCATTTTGATAAAAAGTTAATTAATGAATGAATTTATGTGGTATCAGGGATGAAATTCAGGGCCTTGCTGCTTGCCAGGCAAACCTTTGTTCCACTGAGCTATCTCCCTGGCCCTGATAAAAACTTTAGAAAATAAAATGTTAACTGTGACTTAATCTTCATACAAGTTATGCATGGGCCTCTTATTCCTTTCTCTCTGTATTGTATTTTTTTTTTTTTGAAATTTTAGAGGAAAAGTTTTAAGTAATGGAATTAGAAATAAAACAACCATTTAAGAATAATTTGCAACTGTGAATGGAATTTGGTTTAAATTAGGTAAATATTAACATCAAATTAGTAACATTCCATAGATATTTCAACACAAGGATAATAGAGAAGGTATCTGTAACTATTTAAGGTATCTTAAATAGTTGGAAGCCAGGTGGTGGTTATATACACAGAATTTCTATACTACAACATGTCAGCCTAATAACACATTCTAGTACCAGGACTACTGCAATGGTTAATATAATGTTTTTGTAGAAAGTGTTCCATTGGAAAAACTATTAAAGTAATATCTATCTATCTATCTATCTATCTATCTATCTATCTATCTATCTATCTATATGTTTAAAGAGCTATGTGTTTCAAACGGTTTTATTTTTATCCATCTTTTTATGTATTTAGTACAGGGACTACAAGGTCTTACTATGTAGATTGGACTGGTAGTGATCCACCTGTTTGCAGCCTCCCAAGCGCTGGGATTACAGGCACCCATCACCATGCCTAGTCTCAATCGCCCTCTCAGTGTGTTCTGGTGGCAGAGTCGGCACAGCTTGACCCCTGACCACCATGTCTGCCTAAGTAGTCTCTTTAATCAATCTACTGAGCTATTTGGCTGATCCTCAAGCAGTTTTAATGCTTAATTATTTTTTTAACTTTAAATTGTATTTTAGAGAAAAGAATCATTTATAAATAATAATTTCAAAAATAGTATTTAGTATTTCACATTTATATTGAAAATTGAATGGGCCAAGAAGCTAGGAAATTGATCAAATTCATGAAGGCAGCGCTTGGCCCAGTGCCTAAAGCAAATAAGCTATCTTTCTTACTCCTGAGATAAACATCTTGTCTGGCTAAGGTTTGATATCAGTTGCTAGACAACCTAGTATCATGCATTACTAACTTCACAAAAGTGTAAATAAAGGACAGTTATGTTATGAAAAAAGGGGAAGAAAAAAAATATATGTATATGAGTTAGGATAGATATACTTTCTCCTTGTTCACCGAGAATGGAAGTTTGTACTAATATTGTTTAGACACGATATCATGTCTGCATCTTGTCCTCTGAATTACTACTATGCAATATATTAATATATTAATTATTATAAATGTCCTACTAACCTGTGAAACTGTTTGATCACTATTCTTTTTTTTTCATTACAATGAAGAAAAATTCCAAAAAAGAAAACCAAATAGTAACTACAAGTTTTAACAAATATTTTTATGGTCATGTTACCAAATATTTTAGTTATATTGATCTACACTTATCAATCATCTCAATAACCTGATTTTTTGTGTATTTGCTTCCGAATGTAAAAAACATTTTATGAAGTAGTGCATATTGATTTATATTATCTTCCTTTTTAAAACTTTATTTTGAAGAGTAAAAGCAAAAGCAAACACAAAAATAGAAACAAGGCAGTAATACACAACAATACATGTTACAGATTTTCTAAACAAGAATAGCTAATTAACAATGATTGTTATATTATCTACTTTTATCATCAAATATGTTACTCAGATTAACATATAGTTATGCAAGTTTGGACTAACAACTGAATATAACCAGTTCCTTTCAAGAAAACTTATTTTTTCTTATCTTTTCTTAACTATCTTTTCTATGAAGTAATCCCAAAACATAGATAAAAGGGAATGAACTTATTGAAAAGGATAGTTGAAGAAAAGGGTAGGAGAAGGAGTTGGGTAAAGAAATTTATCTGTGTAAGTAAGCACGCTGGTTTGGACAACTGTACTGTGTATTTCTGCTTGTCTACGAAAAGGAGCAGTTAATGTTTAATCTGTTTCATCTCTTTTATTTCAATTGTTTCCCCTTTTTGTCTTCGTAATTTCTTTCTTTTTTCTTTCCTCTTCCATTTTTATGTGTATATATCTGGTAATATGAATAACAGGATGAAAGACAACACTATTACAACAAATACTGTAAGATTCATATTACTTTGTTATGTGAAAATCTGTATCACTTGCATTTTTTTCTGTTTTAATTATGATTTGTACTCTTTAAAAATAGATATATACATCGGTTGACCCTATTAGGTATACTTCCCAGGACTGGCCTTACTTCGCAAAGACTGTGGGAGATTTCCAGGGTGAGGTTCCAAGCTCAAAGAACGCATGTGTGGAAGATGTGAGCAGCAACAACAGGCAGCATGAGCAGAGTATATGGGTATAAGACAGCGACCTGTATCTTTACTGTATTATTCTTGTACAGGTTGATATCTCGTATTTACATTCTTATGTAGGGCTGAAAACAGTGTCTGAGTGTTTACCTATTCTAAGTCATGGTAACATAACTGAATAGCATTTTGTGCCTGTGCTAGGCAAGCAGCCTCATACCCTCAGTTGACCTTAGATACCCCTAAGCTTTGAAGTGGTTGGAGTGGTTGCTCACACTATACTTCTAATTAGCCTCTTTCTAGTGTTCTCAAAATGGGATCAGGGATACTAGAAGGATTGCTGTGCAGAGAAAGTGAAGTCCACTCTGGTGGTAGACAATATAATGGCCAACTTGGAACATTCAGCTGAGCTGAATCACTGTGGTATGAAGGCCCACCTGAGGATTGCTGCCAACAGCAGGAAAGAGAGAACTGGAAGAGAAGATGGTGTGCTATTGATTCTCCTAGAGAAGCTTTTCATGCTGGTTTCCTGAGATGAACCTAATTTTCCTCATGGTTAGGGGAACTCAAGTCCTTTCTGTCACTGAGAGTAGCTGCAGCTCTCTCAGACTTTGCTTTGAGCGTCACTTCCTGGCTTAAGTGTAGATCTCTCAACCCACTGGCACAGACCCTTCAACCCACTGTTGCAGACATTTCAGCTTCCACCACTGGCCTTTGGGCCTTCCCTGTGTATATCCATGATGCAGACTTGCATGGGATATTGTTATGGGCTTGAAGTCTCTAGCCAGACTCTTGGAGGACATTACTATGGGCTCTAGGTCTTTAGCTGGATTCATGCAGAATATTTCTGTGGGATGCAAGCCCTTAGAATACCTGGGTCTCTAGTGTGTGAACAGATCTTCTGCCCACTTTTGAATCTGATTCTTAGCATAAATATTATAAAATAAATCTATAAATTATGTCTCCTGTATTACATTTTTTTCTTTGCAAACTCTGACTATAACCCACCTCGCTTTTATAATGTCATAGATGGTTGGAGGAACATATGTCTGGTTCACCATTTTATCTAACTGGTTAAAATTAGGAGGGCCTTACTTTGCAGTATTTTACCAGTGGGTGATTGACTGTGCCGAATAGGTAGAAGACTGACCTTGTGCTCTTTTGCCTGGGACCGAGACTACATGAGTGGACTATAGCCCTACTCAACAAGGCATCCTCTCTTGTCTTGTACCCATGGTTAAGTAGGTGGGTCAGGGACTACTATGAGGACAAATCACATCTTCTCCTACCTGGGTGTCAAGATTCAGATACAAACTAAAGAATAAGATTTTTGCTGCAATTTAAAGGAAAACATGAATTTGACTTATGTCAATGAATCTTGCTTTAGTGTTGGCATGGATGAATCTAAATGATCATAGAGTATACTTTACAAGTAATCATAAAGTATACCTTGGTTCCCATTTAACTTTGCACTGGATTCCCTTAGAGAAAAGGGAAAAGAGCAATATTTTTATTATTATCAGGGAACTAGTTTAACATTATTAAAATGTTGCCAATATTTCTATAGGCCTCATATGTGCAAACTGCATCTCTATACAGAAAGATTTGATCACTATAAATTTTAATTTAGACACCTAAAATCTTTACATTGAAGTCCTCAAGAGGGTGTTTTCAGGTTAGCTTAGTGGTTTAAGTGCGTGCATGGGAAAACCCAGTTAGGCACAGGGGACGGTAGTTCAATCCCCACATCCACTCATAAGGCAGCCTGAACAAGCAAAAAAAAAAAAAAAAAAAGTCCCCTAGAGGAAAGTCTTAGAAAACTATAATTTAAACAATAAATTTACATTTACTGAGTTATTTTTACTTTGATAAATATCTGCTCTTATAGATTTAATTTTTTAATTGATTACTTTTAACTTTTTCTCCAAGGAAGTCTAATTAAGCAGTGAGATTATTTTCAAATAGAAATATTTATTGTTTATATAGTTATATTTCTATTAATCTGAAATAATATAATCTGCTAATTTAAAATGAAATTCCCTTGGAAAAAAAGGATTTCATTATTAGGAGATATATTTTCACATACAATTTTACAAATTCTACAACTTAGAAAACTGCTAATGTTTTCAAAATTCACCAGCAGTTCTGGGAATTATTAAGTTTTCACTTTCATATTCAAATTCTTAGAAGAATTTATGGAACAGTGGATAGATTTATGTGTGTCTTTGTTTTCCACATTCCATGGAGCAAATGGAAAACTGCTGAATATTCACAGAGAGACACAAAAAGCCCTATGTGTGTATTTTCTGACCTATGTAGGAGCAGAGCAAAGGATAGCCTGTTATCTGTGGCCCAGGAGGGCAGGCTGGAGAGGCCAGTCTGTGGCATCTACTCCCAGGTCTGGTGTACCACTGGGCCAGGCACTGCAGAGCACACTGGGAGTCAAACTGTCCAAGTATGTCATCACTCTTCCTTAGCAAGCTGCTGATGGACAAAACAGTTCCATGCAAAATCTTGCATATTTAAGTACCAGCATGTATTATTCTAACAGGCAAACAGAATAGCAATAAGGAATTCAAAACAAAATATATGGAGCATCAGACAGTAATCAAGAGGTCTAAGAAATCTTCAGAGGCATAAAGAAAAATAATCCACACAAGATGTGTCAAGCATTTAAGGGGAAAGTGTAAATACTTTGAGCTATTTAATCCTTAATAATCTGGAATCCTTTCCATTTTATGAAAAAAAAGAGTGTGGAATAGACATGTGAATAGCTCAAATTTAATATTCAATCCACGGTCTGACTGTGAATTTTTTCTACATTCAACCCACCCAAAGAAGAATTATGTTCTATTTAATCAGCACATGAATAAATAAATTAACCCTAGGCTAAGCAGTTTGAAATGAATGAATATGAATTGTTTCAAATGATACAGCTCTTAAAATTCTTATAATTTTTACTTATAGTTTGTCTTTATTAATTTATATTTTTCAAAACTTCAAATGTGCTACTAAACACTTGTCAGAGCCATGGGCAACAGGAAAGCATTACACAGTGTCTAGGCCATGCCAGAAGTGTGTGGAGCACTTTTTGGCATCCAGGAAATCCCTTCCTGTGAAAAATATCCCAATTAAGGTTGTTTATAGATATGACTTAGATTTTTTGAAGTTTCAAGTTTGATACAATGGGAAGAGAACCAAAAGACTTTCATGTTCTCACTTCATGTACACATGGAAAGCCTTATTTTTGAGCCTTCTTACAACTAGATGCGGCTTTGTGACAAATTTAGGGACCAATATTGTGTGAGTAAATTATGTCAGTTTCAGTGAAACACCAAGACCAGAAGAGTGGGGGTGGGCATAATGAAAGAAGAAATATTGTCTTTTCTTCCTGTTGTTGTTAAGGGGATGAAACTCAGGACCTTGGCCTTATCACATAGGTGCTTGTGTTGCTGAGCTATCTTCTTGACCCAGAAAGTTTATGCAAGGCAGAATTTAACAACAAAGAAATGGAGATGCTTATTAAAATTAATTATCTTTTTTGTGTTTTTAAAAGAGTAATAATAATAATAATAATAATAATAATAATAATAATAATACATTAGAAGCCATACAAAATTTCACTAAACAAGATGGTAGGAATTCAACAATGGTTGTTACACTGTATGGTATTCTCTTCAAATTAGTCATTCAGATTACCAGATAAAAGCATATTACAACTAAGAATTGTATTAAATTATTCAAAAACTTGCCACAAAGTAACAAAAAATATATATATTCACTGAATGGAGATAAATGGATCTAAGCTGAGGAAGCCACAGGTATCTCAGAGCTAGATCTAGATTTTGGTACCAAAGTAAAACATTGGTTGTTTTAGTATAGTTCAAATATCTTCTAAGACTGAGATACTCCAGACTGCAGTATACAGACATACATTTACAAATATGAATCTGTGTATACAAATATATGTCTACATGTATAAGAGGTTCCAATAAGATCTAGGTCTAAAGATAAGAGAAATGCTTAGCGTTCTGATTAATCTTGATGGTCAACTTGATGGGATTAAGAGACTCCTGGAGAGTCTTTCACATGGATGGTGTCTTACTTACTTTTCATGTCACTGAGACACAATACCTGACACTCACAAATTAAATGAGGAAGGGTCTACTTCAGTCTATAGTTTCTTGACGTTTCAGTCTACCGTCAGATGACTGCACGGTAGTGCAGCCTGGCAGGAGGCATGGCAGAGGAGAAGCAGTCCATGACAGAGTAGGCAGGAGGCAGCAGGCTGCAGTAAGCCACATACCTACTTTCTATTCTTCATATTTTATACAGGATACAACCTACTGATGAGTGCACCCCACAGGGAGGTTCTTCCATTATTTACACCTAGAACTATGCTAAAGCAATTTAGTTATCATACACCCTAAAGTCAGTATCAAACAATGTAGAGTCAACCTCCTCTGAAAAGTCCCACCTATGAATGAATGAAACACTGGGGGCACGTGTAGATATAATCCATAACAGATTTTGAGGGATGTTACTTCAGCAATGGGCAGTATCCCTGAATGGGTTATTATGAGGCAATATGTATTTGAAGGAAGTAAACAATAGAAGGATAACCTTGGGAAACATACCTAGACCATGTCCCCTTACTGTCTAGGGTTCTTGCTCCATGCACTTGATTTCTGGCACTTGTGAAGTGAGCAGTTTTCCTCTACTGTGTCTTTCTATGTGTTTCGGAAGCTAGACAACCAAAAGCTGAACCTTCAGAAATCATGAGCCTTTACCTTGCAGGTATTAAGAAATTTGTCCCAGCAACAGGAAAGTTGAAAATACAGTTACCCAGTCAAATATGGCCCAAAACTATTAGGAAATTTCCAGAAATAAAGGCTTTATATTTTAAATTATACACTGTTCTGAGTTACAGTAAGGTACAATCAGTTGTGTCAGTGATATGAATCAATCGTTTGTTCAGCATATCCACACTGAGGTTGACTCCAACACAGATTATTACCCTTCCAAGCCACTAAAGAACTAGTTTAGCTATCAGATTAGATTAATTGGCAAGGCTTTGCAGTCCTTGAGTGTGCGTGTATGTGTGTGTGTGTGTGTGTGTGTGTGTGTGTGTGTGTGTATGTGCGTGTGTGTGTGTGCTTATTATTTGGTATTTTTATTGGCACATTTTTATAATATAATACACAACTTTTACATTCATTGTGTGGGGTTGGCTCAGGTACATAACGCATCTTTATTGCTTCATCATCGCCTGCCTTCAACTCCTGACCTCCTACTTCCATATTTTTTTTATTTTTTTGCTGATTATTAACTTGATAAAAAATCAACAATTATATAGCATTTAAATATTGAAATATAAAAAAAAGATATAGACAGAGTGAACTTTAGATAAATATTCATGAAATGAATACATAGCATGAGATTAATAACAGATTGCACATTGTAAATACATTATATACAAGTTTAAGTAAATACAATAAAAATTGTCTATAAAATAAAGAAAAAGTAATTTACAGATCAGTTATATAATAGCTTATACCAAAAATCAAGAAACTTGTATTCATGTAATTACAATTCTTGAAGTAGAAGGATAGATAATAAATATTTAAAGATTTAAAATTTCAGAATTTAGGTGAAATTATAGCAGAACATTTCCAAGAAAAATGAACCTTTTGCACAGGAAATATGAATAAAATCATACCAATATACAGAAAGGTTACATTTTCCAAAACTAATTGTAAGAAAAAAATCATCAAAGCATATACATAGAAAAAATATTAGTATGGAAGAATAAAACTTAATACCATCTTATTCCAAATTAGAGAAAAAATAAAAGCAAGTAAGAAACTAAAGTAATTCAAAGGACTAAAAAAAAGAGATTTCACCTGATTGAATTTTATTCTTAGCAAACATACCTTTGAAAACTAAGAGTAAAATATTTTCCACTTATAAAAACTCAAAATATTCTAATACCTCCAGATGTAGCATATAGAAAATCACCAAGACCATAATCCAGCAGTCAAGAGAAGTTTCTGTGTGGTCCTAGATAAAGAATAAAGAGCTCTTAAAGTGATAGTTATGCAGGACTATGTAAAACATAATTATATTAGGGGAACCCATTTAAAGGTCATTGGAGATTTCCACAAAACAGTATCAATCTTATGTCAGGTTATGTACATATTTTCTCATTGATGCCTCTTGGTTTTACATTATTCATCTTTGCACTGTCTTGAAAATGCTGAATTATTTTTTCCTGCATCCCAGTTATCTCTGAGAGATCTTTTCTTACCTTTTCACTAGCTGCAGTGGTGTCTTCAAGGTCTAAAAATCTATTTCACTTCCATTAAAACTGTTTTGCCAGTTTGTAATTGAGGTTTTAATTTGCTCTGTGTGTGGGAGTATGTGTGTTTGTCTGTGTATGTGTGTGCATGTGTGTAAAAGACAAGGAAGAAGTAATATAAAGTCAGTGGAAAATGGACATATACTTTTGAAAGTTTCTTATACTAGAAGAAAATATCATACCGTGTCATAGGTACATTGTAAGTGAAAGAAACAGTATAAATCATAAAACAAAAATTAAAATTAAACAATATTTAGAAAAGTAATTGAATAATAATTAATAAAAAATTAAATTAAATATTTCAAAATAATATTCCAAAACTAAAATTAAACTGTTAATCCAACAAAGAGTCCAGAGTGTTGTATATCATAGGTATGAATCTGCACTTAATTCAGAATACTCACATGGTATTTGAATAGTATTTGATATATACAGAAATATCAACTAAGGAAAAGTTTTTATGACAGTAAAGAATTACTAAGAATAAAACATAACATAAGTACTGAATTGGCAAATATATGACCACCATTTCTAACAGTTATTAGGATATCACACAAAGTTATAGTACATCATGGACAGGGACAGTGTCCATGATACATACTGGTGGCCACGTGTCACAAGTGGGACTGAGCTACTGCTATTTCCTTGATATCCCCTTGTAGACCTGGACAGAATCATGATCCATAAGGTACAGGAGAAGTTCATCTGTAGAATATGCTGATGGAAACATTTCATTGCTGTATACAAAAGAATAATTGAAAGACTGTGAGTGCATACCTCTTTTTCTCCTTTGTTTAGTGGTTTGCCTTATTTGTTGGGTTCTTTCCATTCTCCTTCATGGAGTTGTGGTCACTTTGATCCCTCTCTAGAACATCTTTGAGTAGTCTTTGTAAAGTTGGCTTTGTCATCATGAAATTCTTTAGTTCTTTATCCTGGAAGTATTTCAATTCTCTACTATACTTGAAAGAGAATTTTACAGGATGTAGCAATCTGTGCTGGAATTAATTTTCTTGGAGGATTTGAAGGACTTTACTCCATGCTCTTCTTGACTTGCTGGTTTGTAAAGAGAAATATGTCATTATTTGAGTTAGTTTTCCTTTAAATGTGACCTGTTTCTTTTATCTAGCAGCTTTTAGAATAAGTAATTCCTGTGCTGAATTTCTAGGTTCTTTATTATATGTCTGGGTGTGGCTTTAATTGGGTTGATGTTATTTGGAGTTCTTTATGCTTCAGGTACTTGAATGTCAGATTGTTTTCCCATATCTTGGAAGTTTCCTGCTATTACTTCTGCCCATATTCTTTGCATATCATTTGTTTTCACTCTTTCCTCATTGATGCCTCTTAGTCTTATGTTGTTCATTTTTGCATCATCCTATAAATACTGAATTATTTTTTCTTGCATCCTAGTTGTTTTCAAGAGTTCTTTTCTTACCTTTTCACAACCTTAAATGATGTCTTCAAGGCCTAAAAGTCTATTTTTACTTTCATTCCAACAGTTTGCCAGTTTGTCATTGAGGTTTTAGTTTTATGTATAGCACTTTGAATCCACTTCATGCATTCTATTTCTTTCCTACATTGCTCATTGAAGGATTCCATTATTTTTCTACTCTCTATTTTTTATTAGTGTCTTCTTTGGAAGCACTTAGTACTTCTTTCACTATAGTTATCAATTATTTTTAATTCATAAATTATTCCTAATCTGATTTCTTCTATACCATTTCACAGTTGTTTCTTCAGTTCAGACAGTATTGTTTCAGACATTTCAGCTGTGTCATTTTTCTTCCTTCTATGTTATTGCCTCCTGTATTTCTTGGACTCATGGCCTAAGAGTGCATTTTGCTCCTTTTCTTTGTCATTTTGTATAAGACTGTCTTCTGACCTTTGGTGTAGAGCTTTAGTAGCATTATTACATTAGCACCAGGTCCAATCTACTACTGCTGTAGCTCTTGGAAGTGAACCCACTGTGCCACTGTGGCAAGATGTTCTGCTCATGGATTACCTGAGTGGGTTTTGCCTCTAGCCTCCCTGCAGGGACTTCTTCCACAGGGTTCCACACAAGCCCTATACTCTGGGCCTGGGTGCTGGTTCCAATGTGGATCCAGTAGCCCTGGGTGGTCCCACTCATACACTGGGCCTGGGATACGGCTCAAATATTACCTCTGTTTCTTAATCTCCTTTCCATTTGAGAAAGAGCTATGTTTGCTCTTTTAATTAGCAATCATTCTTGGTTAGTTTTCTCATTGCTGGGACAAAATATCCAACACTAAAGCTTGAAGAGGAAAGATTTACTTCACTCATGGTTTGTAGAGGTTAAGTCCCTAATCATCTGGGTCCAAGGCTTCAAAGAAGAGAACAAATCATGTTGGAGAGAGGACAGCAAAAGAAACAAAGGAATTGTAGTCCTTCTTTTAGGTTTCTTATTATTTTTTGTTTGTTTGTTTGTTTTTTTGTACTGGGAATCAAACTCAGGGTCGTATGCTTGGCTGGCAAGCTCTCATGCCACTGAGCTATCTCCCTGTTCTGGATTCTTATTTTTTAATCATAACCCTAAAGCACAAGAACAATAGTGCTGACAATGTGGATGCATCAAAAAAAAAAAAAACCTGTAAAGTGCTTTCTAAAAATGCATTAAAGTTGAACACTGAAGATATTTTGAAAGACACAGAAAGAATATATATTTTTTCAGAGCTTTCTCATTTTTATTTGTTTTCTTCAACTTTATGTTTTCAAAGAAAATGATTTTATTTATATAATTTAGGTAGACCTAAAGATCACATTCATCACAAGGAATTTGCTCCTGTACATAACATAACTTGATTCCTCTTTATCCCATTACCATATCATTCCTTCAATTTTTCTTCTCTTCATTTTTTAATTACTTTTAATAAGAAATAGCAATGTGACAGTTTCAAAACAAGTTAATTGTACATTCCCAATAATTGTTACAATTCATATTGTTGTCCTTGTAGTAGTTAGACTATTTTACTATCGCTTATGATTATTAATGTTTTATTGTGCTTAATTTATAAATTTAACATTATGATAGCTATATCATAATACCTATAGATATAGGATATATATATATATATATATATATATATATATATATATATAGTGTTTGCTATGTCACTTTCTGGGATGTTAAGTATTCACTGGTGTCTTGGTACATTTTCCTCATGGATAATAGGGGTCTTCTATATATGTTTTAAACATAGGCCTGCTTTCTGAATTAAAATATTATGTAATTTTAGTTGTATGAAAATGGTAGACGGGTACATTTGGGTTGATAAAGTAGATTCTCAAAATAATGAATAATATCTGCTATGTGAGTACATATTGACTTGTGAAAAAATGCAAATCAGTTAACAAAGCTATCAATTTATGAATTGTGTGTTTTCCTTTGGTACCAACATTTGTAAATATTTGATCATTTTCGGTTGAGAAGAATGTATAAGTTAGGTCTACAGAGAATCCTCAAAACTTTAGGTCATGGAAAAGTAGATCCTGTGAAATAAGATTAGAATTTCAAGTCAGAGCATTGGTTTTATTTTTACTTCTCTTACCTAGTTACCTCTCCATTTTTCCCATCTGTTACTTGTACCACAAGGTTATCTCCTTACTGGCACTCTCAGTGAAGCAATAAATCAGTGGCTGATTGTGTATCACATTCTTTGTTGTAAATGTGACTTGTGGTGATCTACTTCATTTAGAGCTATAGAAGTGAGGTCAAGCTGTGTGTATGAATGACTACAGGAAAGAAGATAGGAAGAAATGGCAACATTCTAATGAAAGGCTAGCTGCTGCTGGGACAGCATGCAGCACTGTGCCTCTCCTGATGTCCCTCCCATGCCAACGTCAGGTCAGAGTAATTACCACAACTCTCTGAGGAGCCAAAATTTTGTCGTCTTTAATCATCGCCATATGGGTGCATTTAAAATGGAGCTGTGTCCTCAGCGTTTCCACTGCGGTAGATAAGCCCCCCGGGTAAAATCCAGCATTATCCCACAAGACAAATTGTTCATAACATTTTTAGTTTGAAATTTGTCCAGTGTGGTCTTTGAAATGTCACCCTAAGTTTTGCCCGGCAGGAAAAATATTTTTTTTTTTTTAAATCACAAGAGAATGTCTCATGTCCTTTCTACCAAGAAATATATTTCAAGCTAATAAGAAGTAGATTGAATTGATAAAAACATGATTTTCCTTGAAAGGATATGTTTTTTCAAATCATCCATATCTGTGATAATAATAGATAAAAGTGGTTATTTTTATTTATTTTTATGTTGCCTTAGATAAACTGGCACACAAACATGTCTATACTTCAGCACTCTATGAACTATAACAAGAGAAAAAGAATGCTGATATTTAAAATAGAATAATTATTTACATTTTATTGAATTTCTCAGAATTGTCATCTCTAATCTTTAATTAATGGAAATCACATGAAAACAGGTTATATTCTCTCAGCCTATGGGCCAAATGTAGTTTTGTGACTTTCCAAAAACAAAAATGGTAGGAACAACAGCTAGAACAGTGTTGTGGATTAAAGACGTTTTTTATACGCCTTAACTCCCTGCGCCTTGCTCACCCGTCATGGAGCTATTCATTGGAAGGCTGATCAGCCTTCCAGAAAATGTCGCTGCAACAGAAAATCTCTTCCAGATGCACTTATGAACATAGGTGTCAGTCTGGGGAATGAGGAATTTGAGCTGTGCCTCTCTCTCAGACAGTATCTGGTTGACTCTTTCTTTTTGGAGAGACTTCAAATGTGACAGAAGGGGCTAGAATCATGGCCAGGTCAAGCGTGAGACCCACATGTGGAGGTGTAGCAATGATCAGGAGGACGGTCGAGAAAATTTGTATGTGGGGAAGAATTCCATGGAGTCACACTGTAGCAGGAGGTTGCCTGGCCTGGGAAGGAAGCTGATGATCAGCCTCTCAGCCTCTCAGCACCTCCAGAGGACCCAGCTGATCACTGCCACTATCACCCACAAAGGCAGCCACCATTCAACACCAGAGAGAAGCTGGTCAGTTTGCTTCACTCACCATTAGCTCTAGGGCAGAAATCAGATCTACAGCTAGGACTCAGACATAGGCCTTGTGGGAGGGGCAGCCAACCAATGTCTCTTCACTTACTTTCTATGTTATGCCATAGAAAAGGTACATATTCATCTCACAAAATGTATTTATATTCTGAATAAATGAATCTGGAAGTTGGACAGCAAGTCAGACTAAATAATTATGAATTATTATTATTTTATGAGGAAAACTAATTTGTTTTGGAAGTTATTTCTTCATAGATGTCTGAAATCTGCATTTAAAGGAGACTGATAGAAAAAGAGGCATGAAAATAGAGTAATGGAAAAAATGAGAGGAAAAGAGATAATAGAGGAATAATACTAGACTGATTTTTTTAAAAAATTAATATATGTTAAATGATTTTTAAATTCCCAAATGTTTTCACATTCTTTTGGGATGAAGAAAATACACGTATTTTCTGCTTTAATATTTCTATTTAATTTTATATCCCCTTATTTATTTATTTATTTATTTATTTTTTTTTTTTTTTTTGTGGGACCAGGGTTCGAACTCACGACCTTGCACTTGCCCAGCAGGCACTTGTGCCTCGGAGCTATCTCCCCAGCCCTATATCCCCTTATTAAATCTCTATAGTTTGTGCTACTTTGCAAAGCAAAAAAAATCTCATAAGTATAAAAGTGAGGAACAAAATACGCCAGCATTGTGATAATCACAATATGAAATCTACAATGGCAGCATTCTTTCTCTATACATTATAAAACTTTAAAGTGAGTGTTTCATAAAACATATGAGAAAAAGACTTTACACTTCTATTATGGAACAATGATCAAGACAACAGAATGATTAGATTAGAATTATTTCACCTTCCCACCAACAAATCTAATATCCAGCTTACATGTGATTCTATAAAACTTGTCTGCCCTTATTTTACCATATATTGTCTGGGGAATCCAATTCTACTTGTCTCCCCAGGACCTTGCTAGAATTATTCTCTCACTTATATCATGAATTTCTAACACTCTGCCTGCAGCTCACAGATGCACTTGTAGTAGTTCTCAGTTTAAAACTAAAATAAAGCAACAAACAAACCAGTCTGCCTGGAACCAACCTTATCTAAGTATAGAAAAGAAATGCTAACATTGTAGCAGAAGAGTAGCTTCTGCTTAGAAGCCATGGTTGTTGTGGTCTGTCTAGGTGTTTCTAACATTGTACCTCTAGAGTTAGGACAATTAGTGTGACACTGTGGAACTGACACTTTTGTGGAGCCAATCTTTCTTCCCAGTGGTAGGCAAACCCCTTCGTTAATTAAGGGCAAAAGCTTTGTTTTTTCTGTAGTACACAGACTCTAGAATGATGTCTGTGAGTATTTTCTGAGTGAGTTAACCTATGGACTTACTGCCTTTATCATTGGCCACCTTATAACAATTGCTAATTTTGGGAATAACATTTTGTCTTTCCATAAACATCCATGCTACTGAGCTCTCAAAAGTATAGAAACCCAACTTTCAAGGACCAATCATGTGTTTTACTTTGCTTCTATTTGAATCTTATAGGCTTCTAAGTAAGTTTCAAAAAATCAAAATTTATTACCTACTTGTTTCCTTTAGGTTTTGAGTTATGAAATTAATATTTCTTAAATTTGCAGCATGTAATAAATGTTTTGAAAAGAAATGAAGTGATTTGAAATTGCATTTGAAGCTCCTGTGCTGGCATATTTGGATGGGTGTAAGGATGCAAGCTGCCCATGGATCTGGCTGCCCCCAACTGGGCCATGCTTCAGTGACATCTTTGATTAGATGTTTCTTTTCATTCCTGTATAAAGCATAAAAGTATACTTGCTCAGCCAAAGATATTACTCATAAAAATTAGTGCTACACTTTTATCTTAACAAGAGAAGATTTTCATTGAAGATGCTATCTTAAAATAATTCAATTCATTGTTAATATTGAGCATATAAATCCAGGCCTTTTATTATTGGGTGACAGAGGTTTAGATGTTTTTCAATATAAATAAAAATAATCTAAGAAATGAGTAGGTCAAACCATTCATAGTTCAACAATATTCCTTGGTCTTCTGGAAAAAAAGAATTTTATATTCCTAGAGTGATAAGGTAGTATTGAATAGGGCTGGCGAGATGGTTCAGCAGTCTAAAGCTCCTGCTTAGGAAAGCTGCGGCAACCACAGGGACCGCGGTTCGATCCCCAGCACCACATGCTTGCGCCAGCCCTACCCCTAGGGCAGACTGAGCCAGCTGTAATAATAATAATAATAATAATAATAGTAATAATAATAATTTTTTAAAAGATAGTACTGAATAATTACAATTCAAAATTCTTTGTGGTCGTGTCATGTTTTGGTTTTACAAGATTTAGTTAATGATCTATTGTATTAAAAATACTGAACACCAAATACAAATTCTGTGTCCGATGCTAAGCAGTGATATACATGAGATGAATTACGTATGGTCCTCACTCACACCGTGAAATGGTTCAGGGAGTTGGCTATGGAACAATTACTGCAAGGCAATATAATAATGATGATGAAAATAATAAGTTCATGCTTACTGTGGATTGCTTTTTCCCACAGTTTGCAAATGCGTTTAACGGAAATGCAATTCACAGAGTGAGCACGGACAGTCAGGAAATAGTTTATAAAATCATGACTGCGTTGTGTTTTGAAAACGAACAAGCAAGTACAGGAAGACAAAGAAGGAAATGATACCACTAGCAGATGAAATGTCTCTTTGTAAAAATCATAGAACCAAGGAATAACTGAGTTACTGTCTGCAATAGATGAGAAATGTTAGTGCTGCTGAAACAAAGCTTTTAGGGAAAATGGAATGTTTTAAATTGGGCATAAAAATGAAAGAAATAAATTGATACCAAGTTTCGTGTCAGCATCCATGCCTTCTACACCATACAGTGGTGTTTTATTTCACAATGCAGATAACGGAAAACCAAGAGAAAGTTTTTGTCAGAAAAAAATATGGCTAGACATTCTTCAGATATATGTACATACGTATTTGTGGTGTGTGTGTGTGTGTGTGTGTGTGTGTGTGTGTGTGTGTGTACACACGACTGGATAACCATACCATGAGCAATGACATTTAGTTCAGTTGAAGCAAGGTAAGAGTAAGAACTGAAATAGACAACAAAGAGACAAAAGGAATGCCTAAATCTAGGCGATCGGTCTGAAATATTTAAATGACTTTAATATCTTATTGAAAGACAGTTTATAAGATAAAAATATTTATTATAAGATTTGGGGCTTAGAAATATGGATTAATAAAATTATAGTTAAGTAGAAGGGCTAGCGAGTTGAATTGGGTAAATGGCCTTGAGAAAATAGGTAATTTGTTCTTTTTGAGATTTTTTTGGGGGGCTGCAGAACTAAGGGCCCTGCAGCTATCTGCCTTCTCTCATCATGTATATCCCTCTTGTGAGTGCCATATAATATGGCAAAAGAGCAAAAAGATCTCAACTAATACAATTATATTTCTATAGATGAGAATAGTTTTGGTTATACGGAGCTTTCAATTTAAACCTTGTATAAGGGATAAAAATTCAGAGCACCTGAGGCAAACAGATTTCTAGTTAAATATACTTCTTCCTATTTATTTGTTTATTTTGAAGCAGGTTCTTGCTATGTAGTACAGGTTGGAGTTCTACTCACTCCATAGTCTACAATGGCCTTGAACTCATGACAGTTCTCCTGCCTCAGCCTCCCAAGAGCTGGGAACACAAGCCAGGACTACCACACATGAAAATATCTTATTTCTTAAGATTCATTTGTATTCTTTGGCTATTAAAACTTCTTTGATTTGAGAACGTCATGCCATTGTTTTATCTAATGAGACCATACTCAGCTATTGACAATGGAGGCTCTTGATTCAAACTTAATATCTTCCACATTAACACTTCTTTGGGAAGAAATTTTTCTATGGCTGAAGGAGTTAGTAAGTCTGGTAATCCATTGTCATGGAGGAGATCAGGCACAATTTACAGTTTGTTTTCCAGATTCACATAGGTATTGTTGTAGCCAGAGTTTTCAAGGGCAATAATTTAATATGGGATACATAATTAATAGGATTATTTTACAGTAGTCACCCTAAACCATGTACAGAGTACAGGAAATTAGTTAGCACACTAAAAACCAGACTCCAGCTGAAGGCCTGGAATTCAAGATATCCATGTCTTGCATGAATCTCACTGAAGACCTAAGGCCCATAACAGTGTCTCCTATGAATAAAACTAGAGGCCTAGAGCCTACAAGAATGCCTCATGCAAGTCTGTTTCATGGATGTGCACTGGGAAGACCCAAAGGTCAGTAGTAGAAGCTGGAAAATCTGTGCCAATGGAATGAAGGATCTGTGCCAGTAGGCTGAGGGATCTGCAGTGGAATCAGAGAGCAAAGCCTAATGAATGAGAGTGCTCCTGAAAAATACCACAGCCCTCTTCAGTGACAATGAGGTCCTGATCTACTCTGGCAATGAGAACATTCAAGTTCATATCAGGAAAGGAGCTTCTCCAGGAGACTGAACAGTACCATCTGCCCCTGCAGAGCCAGGCATCAATGCTCAAAGTGAAAAGCAGAGCACCCCCTAGTTGAATACTGGCCATTTTCAGTGACAGCAAGGTCTCCAATCCTTCAAGGATGAGGACAGCCACATTCACATCAGAAAAGTCAGCATGACAAGCTCTTCAGGAGAACAAACAGCCCATTGGAACCAACATTCTCCTAAAAGCATTTTTTGTTGAACTCTCTATTATTTTGTTGGCAGTAATCCTTAGGTGGACCTTTCATACCCAGCACCATAAAAATTCAGTTTAGCTGGGAGTTACAGGTTAGCCATCCACCACAGGTATGAAAGAGGTTGGAATTAAAGTGCTATTTCATTCGTGTAAGATATATCCCCAAATCTCTGCTCCTAAGAGAGTTAACCTTTCCTGATTTTTGCCATGGTTGAGATGCTACTTATAGTATTTATTTCTGAGCTACAAAATTCTTAAAATATATCCCTTTCAACTTTATATTACTTCCTACTGTGTTTAGGTTGAGGACAGAGTGTAGCTTATAAGAAAATATTCTAAGTGATGTAAAGATGGTCATTGCACAGAAACTACAGCGGGGAAAGAATGAAGTAATTGGCACTGGTTAAGTCACTGAGCTCAGGTTGGCTGAATATAATTTCAATGTCCATTTATTTAGTGAATGAGATAAAGGTAGCTCATGCCTGTTAGTGGCAGTCTCTAATTAATCAAATTATTATATGTGGATTTAAAGTACAATATTTGTTTTCATAAAATCTGTGAATCTTAGTAGCTATTCAGGAAGACGAGTGTACTAAAGATGAGACACAATTTTGACAACAGAGTCAAGGTTTCTTTTGATATCATTCGGTAATTTTATTTTTAAAAAATTATTTATTTATTTATTTATTTATTTATTTATTTATTACAGACTCTCTCTAGGCAGCTTGGACTCAGTGAAGCTTCTGTCTCAGCTACCCCAGAACTGGGATTACAGGCATACATCACCATGCCCAGTTTTGATGGCCAGCTTGGTTCCCTGGGGCTAGCACAGTGTATGGTACCAGGGATTGAACCTTGATCCTTGAGCTTA
Source organism: Myocastor coypus (assembly GCA_004027025.1). Lineage (NCBI taxonomy): Eukaryota > Metazoa > Chordata > Mammalia > Rodentia > Myocastoridae > Myocastor > Myocastor coypus. The sequence continues at coordinate 3,955 of PVJA010027696.1, read as the reverse complement.
CCAGACAGGTGCTTAGACTGCTGAGCTATCTCCCAAGCGCCTTCCACAATTTTAAGTGAACAAACTTTTGAATGTTTTATCATTTAGAACTTCTGTATAACCATAATTAAAGAGCATATTACTATTGCAGTTGGTGGTTGCAAAAACAATGCAATGAGATTGCTTGGCAGAATCACTGGTTCTTATTGATAAGTGGCTTCCTCAGTAAAAACTTTAAAATTTATCACAATATTTAGGAGGGTGCAGAGCATATGAAGGACACCAGATTCTTAAATATCTTTAAAATTTTCCACAGTGTGGCTTATCTATTGGAAGAGAGTGTTTTGTTTTGTTTTATTTTGTTTTGTTTTGTTTTTACAGAAGAAAGTGGGCCCCTCTCATTTACAAGGCAATGTGTTCAAAACTGATGAAACCTGGAGTCCATAGATGAGAAGGAATCAAGAATGTTAGAGTTTGTAACAGAAGCGTTTATACATGGCTGGAGGATCAGCTTCTGGGTCACTGTGGAGCTGTGAAGGTAACCTCAAGCTCATTTTCAGTCCAGCAGGTCAGCCAGCTCAGATGGCAACACAAACCTCATCGTACCCGATTCATCAGCTGAAGAGTCAGCGTAATGGCTGCCCAGTGGGGCCAGGCAGATGTACCCACTTGAAAGAAGCCGAAGTAGCCTCAGAGTAAGCAGGAACACGGCATTAGCAAACTCCTATTTCTTGAGTGTTGTACACACACAGTACTGCTTTACTGCCCACCATTCAACTCAAGGTACTTGGATCAATTAATAAGAAATAGAAAAACCCTTACCCAAATTACAGATCACTCTTAAAATAAGCAGACAACAGCAATAAAAGAGATGACTCTAATGCTATGGCTACATGAATAGCAAGTCACCTGGGAGAAAAGAAAAAAAAAAAAAAAACTCTGATTAGGCAAAAACTTCAACCATTACACGTTCTCTTCTACTCTGCTTAAAAGGAGTAATGGTCTAGGGTCAGGATCTGCACTAATTCATGAGTTGTGACTAATGGACTAGAAAATTAATTTCTTGGAAGGCTTCAGAGTAGAGAATGGTAAGTTCAGTCTTTCCTTTTTATTTCCACCACATGTGATCAGAGCAAATAATTTTGTTTTAACATTGAGTCCACAATAAACCTACCATACTCTAGATACACTGAAATGCAGAGGAAAATACATAGCACATGGCTCTTTGTAGGCATTAGCAACATAGTTTTGAGAAGGTCTGTCTTGATAACCCAATGTGATCAACTTCAATTATAACTGCGTTGGTTTTATAGACAAAGACAAATGGGAAGTGAATTATATAACAAAAGTTTATGTACGTGATGTGTGTATGTCTCTCTATGTGCTGCTTTAATAAAATGACAGAAAATGAATAATAAAAACAAATTAGAGCTGGCAGGATGGCTCAGTGGTCTAAGGCACCTGCTTAGGAAAGCTTAGGCAGCCACAGGGACCATGGTTCAATACCCGACAACACATGCTGTGCCAGCCCTGCCCCCAGGGAAGGCTGAGCTGGCCCAAAAAAAAAAAAAAAAAAAAAAAAAAGACTCCTTTGGGCCAGCGAGATGGCTCAGTGGTCTAAAGCACTTGTGGAGGAAACATAAGGCAAGTACTTCAACTGCTCCTTGATCCCTGGCACCACATGCTGCATACCCCCACCCCAGGGTGGGCTGAGCCAGCCATAACACAAACAAATAAATGAAGCTGAAGAGAAATAAATTTAAAAATTCTTTAAACAAAAAAAAAAAAAATAGACAGGCTGGCAAGATAGCTCAGCAGACTAAAGCACACCAGGTTTGATCACCAGCATGCCGCGCCAGACCAGCCCCTGGAGCATGCTGAGGTGAAGATTAAAATTGGGCATGATGCCACGTACCTGAAATATCAGTGCTTGAGAGACTGCAAACAAGGGGATCACTACAAGTCCAATCTGTGTAGTGAGACCCTGTAGACCTTGTACTAAATATATTTTTAAAAATAGACATGTGTTGGTTATTTGACTAGGCTCAATTATTTCGAGTGACTTCTGTTGCTATGGTTCTGGCAAAGCTACAGCCCCAGAAGTCTGAGGCTGATGAACAGGAAAGTGGCTGACTCAGGAGAGGTCCAGGTGCTTTGGGTTGGAGATGTTTTTAGAATAGAAGGGCTTTAGTCATAACTAAAACAACATTTTGAGCTGTCTGTGTTTGCCATAATTCCTGTAAGTAACATAGTCTCTGTCTTCTATATACCATTTGTAAATATTTTAAAACTGTTACTCAATTACAGCAATCATCCTTTTCTTGCACCTATTTAGTTGGAAAATTTCGTCAATAAAGAACTTATGAGGATCGTCACAAGAGCAGCTTGGTTGTTTTTCATGAATATTAATAAAGCAAGCTCCTCTCTAAAGACAAAAAATGAATGTGATTATGATAAAAAAGATGCTAATTATTTCAACTCAATTGTAATAATAGAATTAATACTAAATTTAATCTTTTGTGTTAGAGAAGGTACAACTGCCTACTGGTAATGATGAAGCATTATGACCACTGAGAGAACTTTTATAGCCAGTGTCTGTGATAGAAAAATATTCAGATTGATAATTAACATATTGCACATGCTTAATTAGTAATCAGTTAAAACATTTATCTCTATTAATTTAGTTTAACTGGGATGATGAAAGGGAAGGCTTTGGAACAATATTTCCAAAATTTCCATTATTAATTCTACCAACATGTGGCACAATCTAATTTTTCAAGCTGTCCCTGGATAGATACACATCATTTATCTAGAAGTTGCATTCTTGACTTTTGAATGGTCTGAGGTAGCAGAATCAGCTTATCTCCCAAATGTCTAACTATAAATGGACTCGAGTTCTGCAACATTATAGTCACTAGCTTGACCTGGCCATGCACAAGTCAGTAGGCTTAACACGTCTCTGACAAGCAGAAAATAAACTGTACAGAAAAAGTCCTAGCACCACTGAAGTTTGCACATAGCCACCTCATCTAGCTATTACCATGGTAATGTGGAGAAATAGATGGTAGTATTGGATATTAGGTTTTTCATGTCCATTAAGATTGGTCTCATATAACTTGGTGCTCCTGTGTTGGGTGCATATGTATTTATGAGTGCTAACTCTTTGTCTTGAATTTTTCCCCTAACCAGTATGTAGTGGCCTTTTTCTATTTCTTTTGATCAATCTTGGTTTGTACTTTAAGCTGTCTGCAAACAAGATTGATACCCTTGCTTTTTTGTTGAGGTACTAGGGCATCTAGTATTGCTTTCTGTCCTTTAATTTATGGCCTATGAGTTTCATTTGAGTTAAGTGCATTTCTTGTATGCAGCATATTGTTGGATTTTGCTTCTTTATCCACTCTGCCAGTCTATTTCTCTTAGTTCAGGAATTGAGTCCATTTACGTTGATGGTTAAATTAATATGTATTTACTATGGTGAACATGTGTTTTACTTATTAGTGTTTATCACTATTTCTCCTATGTTTAATCAGTTGCCCTATTTGGTGGGTTCTTTCTGTTCTCATTTGTAGAGTTTAGGTCATTTTTGTCCTGCTCTAAAATACTATTTAATATTCTTTGTAGGGTTGGCTCTGACATCATGAAATTCTTTAGTTGCTCCTTGTCGTGGAAGTATTTCACGTCTCCCTTATATTTGAAAGAGGGTTTTTCAGGGTATAGCAGTCTGGGCTGGATTTTATTCATGGAGGACTTCAAGCACTCTTCTACAAGCTCTTCTTGCTTCATGGTTTGTGAAGAGATATCTGCCATTTTTTTCTGATGGGCTTTCCTTTAAATGTAATCTGTTGCTTTTCTCTGGTAGCTCTTAGTATATTATTCTTCTGCTGGATTTCTGGGATCTTGATTATCATATGTCCAGGTGTGTTTTTAGTTGGGATAATCTTATTTGGGGTTCTGTATCCCTCACTTACCTGAATGT
>PVJA010027695.1:0-28342 GCA_004027025.1 Myocastor coypus | reverse complement strand
CTCTCTACTCTCTCCTCTCTCCCTCTCTCTTCTCACTCCCTCTCCCTATCTCTGTTTCTCTGCCATCGCCCTGCCTCGCTCCCTGCCTCCCTTCCTCCCTCCTTCCCTCTCTGCATTTATCATATTGCAGTCTAGTGAAGTGCAGGCGACTGCAACCACAACAACTCAGGACCACAACAGGGGTGCTACCCATGTGCAGAGGAGCCAGAGCTACAACCCGGAGCTAAGGCTAGCACACCCCTCATGTCTGCTCGCTAAAACATGCATGTCTTTATGGTTTTTTGGATTAGGAGCCCATCCTGAGAAAGTTGTCCTTAGCACACATATGGCCAGGTGGATTTGTTGAGTGTTAGCAATAGACCTTGACTCTAGATGAGTGTCTTGCCTCCTCTTCACCTTTGACTCTTACAGTCCTGTGCTGCTTATCAACTGGTGCAGGTTTTATTGAGTCCAAAGCTCATATCAGTGCAGGCTAAATCAGGCTGCTTCAGAGCAGGTCACTGTCCTCACCAAGACAGCATCCGGGCAGAGAAGGAAATGGCACCACAGGAAGTGCCAGAGCTGGGCCAGGTACATGGCGGCCACCTCTGCTCTGGCCCAGACTCTCCTAAGCCACAGAGACTGGGTGCTGCCCTCAGGGGACCCCAGAGCAGGCAGGGGTAAGAAGCACATCCCTAGGGAGAGGTGAGGTGGAGGGAGGGTGGGCTGGCCAGGGCCTCTAGGAGACCCTAGTCCAGGTGGGCGCTTGCCCAGCGCCTTTGCGGGGCCCCTGCCAATGCTGTGATTATTCCTGTTTTATGGGTGCAAAAACAGATGGCAGCCACCGAGCTGCAGAGCACAGAGGCCAACCCCAGGCCCAGTTCCCTGCCTCCCAGGCAGCAGCGTGACCTGCGCTGCCCGCTGCCGGTGGGGGCTGGCCTCAGCGAGGCGCGGAGAGGTCCTGGCTTCCTGTTGTCTTCTCCAGAAGAGAAGTGGCATTTTACAAATGGAGCTAGCTGTATTTCCCACACTTCTCAAGATAAAATGAAAAGAAATAAGCTCTGATATCACCCAGGCAATAGATATTGCTTTGTAAAACTAAATAGAATATTATTAAAGGAAGAATAGGTGTGCGTGTGTGTGTGCGTGCGTGCACACGCGCGTGCATGCACACTGTGGTTATACCTGTGATACCCAACGCGCCGCCCTTTGTGGGGGTGGCTTCTCCGCTGGGGTTCAGGGCCGGCTTGGGACCTGCTCCCGGCGCAGGCGCAGGAGCAGCTCGTGCTCCGGGGCCGCAGTTTCCGGGCAGCTGCTGTCTTCCCGAGAATCAGCGTGTGTCTCCGAGCAGCCCAGCGAGAAGCACAGTGCATCAGCCGCAGCATTTCTGTATTTTTGCTGCTTTTATTTTTGAAATCCTAAACTAGAAACAGCTAGCATAAGACGTAAATATCCGTAGCTTGCTCTCCCTTTACAATTTCTGCCTTTGTTTCTGATAACATGCTGAATACCGACATAATCGCCCTTCGAGCTCAAGTATTTATTGGCAAACATTTCAAAACCAGCCAGTGATTCACAATCATCTCTTTAAAACCAGAGATTAAAGAAAAAAGGCAAGAAGGAGATTTTAGCAAGTGTGGGCTGGAGGAATTTCAAGCATTACCTGTGCCACATTGAGTGAATGTCTTGTTATTAGTCTAACTGGCACATCATGCCTGACCTTAGCCCAGGATCAGGGACTTCAGCCCCTCTGCTCCCTGGTCCACTGGACACACAGAGATCCCAGCTCCACTGGACTTGCATTAGCAGTGACCACACTATGTCTCTACCTAGGATTACAAGAAGGTACAGGTGATACTTCACAGATGCTTCTAGTTGCAAACAATACGATTCATAAATAAAAGCACTGAGCCAATTTTTGCTTCCACTCACAAACTCTGCATTATATGACAAACACTACCAAGGCCATCTTCCCCAGATTATAAAACAAATTAAGTGCATAAGCTGAGGCACTGCTGTACCTGATTGCTCATTGCCTCTTAGAGAACTCAAGTCGCAAACATGACCCTGAGCAGCCAGAGAGGCAGCCATGCATCCAGGCATTTTTCTGTTGCATGGACCTGCACAGTCAAGTCTGTCAGTCAGCTTTCTGTCACTGCTAGAATGACAGAGATAAGTTTGTTTATGAAGAGGAAAGTACTTACTTTGGTTCAGCGATTCAAGGTTTCAGTTGTGGTGGCTGTGGGTGTGGGATGGGGACACCAGCTACAGCACAACCCCCTACCTTTCGGCCCCACACTGCAAGAGAGACAGCAAGGGGCCAGAGTCCTGCTGCCCTCTGAGGACTTCCCAGTGGCCCACCATCACCCAGGGGGTCCACCTTCTAGAGCTCGCTTTGCCCCTGAGAGTTGGAGGAATTAAATGTTATAGTATTGACACATATTCTGAAGATCAATCTAATAGGATAGCTCCAAAGCAGAATTATGATTAATTCAAGAATTTGATACAGTATGCAACAAGGATTGCATAAAGAGTGTAGGATAAAGATAAAATATCAAAGATAGGAAACAGGAAGACAAACTTTGTGGGTTTTTAAAAATGTATTTGGTACAGGATGTCACTATGCAGCTTGGACTCATAATGACTCTCCTGCTTATAGCCTCCCCAGCACTGGGATTACAGGCATGCACCACCATATCTGGTCTCAGTGGCTGGCTCAGCATGCCTAGAGGGAGGGGGGACAAGAGTGGCATGTGGTATTAGGGATTGAACTCTGGCCCCTGCACTTGCCTAAGCAGGCACTTAGTCTTCTGAGCTATCCTGCTGGCTCCCAGGAAGACAGACTTTGTAGAGATGAGAAGGAGGTCTAGGGACAGTGAATGTGGGAGGAAGCAGTGGGATGGGGTGCCAAGAGGATTGAGATGCCATGTGTGTATGTGTGTGTGTGTGTGTGTGTGTTGTGCTTGTGTGTGTGCATTCCCACCGTGAATGTGTTTGTTACATATCACAAGCATATAAAATACATAACTAAATACATTGATACAGTCATGAGGGAAAGATTATTCAGTAGAGTTAGCTGATTGGCCACTTAAAAGAAGAAGAGTGAAAGTCCTCACCCAGCTAAGAGTAGTCCCAGGATAATTATGGAGCTAGTGCACAATAGAGTCAACTTAGAGGACAAAGTAGGAGGCAGAACCTACCCATTCAAGACATACTAGCTTTAGAAGAAGAAATGGATAAAGTTGACTTTTTCAAAATGAAGGTTATGAAGAAAGCCGCCATGAATAAGATTACTTACCATCTCCATATAAATAAGGAAAATTAAACCCATGCGGTAGAGAAGTTGGCCAAAGCAGAGCGGTAGGCCTGTTGCAGACGGGAGGTGAGTGGCTAGGGCACACATGGACCGTCAACCCTGTGGACTTCCTGGGAGGAAGGACAAACCTCCTGGGCTGGGCACACTCCCGCAGGCCCCCATGCATGGAGCCCACACTCCCCAGCTCTGTGGAGCAGCGCCGCATGGCGCGAGTTGGCTGAATCCTCTCCTTGGTTTGCTTGAACAAAGCACAGAGACAGAAATATTTGTATACAACTGTCGTTGCTCGCATAGAGATGAATGCAAGGAGGAAGACGGTGGCCAGAATAAAGGTGTGAGCCGCCTTCTGCTGCATAGGCGCGTGAAGGGGGCTTCCTGCGCTGATGCTGTCGGTGGAGGCTCATGCTTAAAACCTAGGGACAGGAGCGGCTAAATGTAGACCAGTGAGGGGAAGGGGTGTTGGCCAAGCCTGTGGCGTCTTATCTCCTGCAAGACCGTCAACATGCAGTGTCCTAGCATGATGGCACGGGGGCGTAAACACAATGCCCGCACTGAGGCTGTTAGCACCTGGTATAGTAAAACATTTCATGATTTGCTGCTAACATACCTGGGAGCAGGTTAGGGTTGGGAAGAGCCTCATCTTACCTCTCCTGGGAGAATCCGTTATTCAGCTAAGTGAAATGCATTTATTTTCTTTCTTTCTTTCTTTCTTTCTTTCTTTCTTTCTTTCTTTCTTTCTTTTCCTTTTGTGGTACCAGAGATCGAATGCTGAGCCTTATTCTTGCCAGGTAGGCACTTATGCCATTGAGCTAGCCCTGAAGTGCATTGATTTTAAAAAGTCAATTAGAGCAGAATGAAGTGCTGTGGGTGTAGTTCAATTGCACGGCACTTGTCTAGAAAACATAAATCCCCGGGTTCAGTCCCCAACACTGCAAAAGAAAACAAAATAAGCCAAGAGGGTGACAAAATCTCCAAAAGACTATTTCCAAATGTCCTTTCTTTTCTATTTATTTATTTATTTATTTATTTATTTATTTATAGAACTGTTTTTAGGTGAGGTTTATCTTTTTTGATTTTGGCGCCAGACGGAACCTAGGGCTTCCAATTTGCTAGGTAAGTATGCCAGGGCCAAGCCAGGCCCCCAGCCCCTCTAGAGTTCTTTATTGGTTGGTTCCACATGCTTGCAGGTTCAGTTACTGAACGATGCTTGCCAGGCCTCTCACTTTGCTGTTCTCCACAGAGCCAGGTTTGACCCTCTGCATGTCCAGGTCTGGAAGCTATTCCTTCTGCACCCTGAGCAAGGTCTTCAGTAGACTCTTCTACTTCATGAGCACCAGAGGCCTCACAGGTTAGGGGCCTTGCACATGTCCTTACTTCAGTCAGAGGACTAGAGCCTAGAAAATGTTCCCGGATTCCTATGTCACCTTTGGTGCCTTTCCAAATGCATACCTTTTTCTTTTATGTGATTCTTAATATTAAATATGCATAATCAAATTGATAAACTTTTAAAGTTGTCTCTAAAAGAATAAAGATATAGGGGCTGGTGAGATAGCTCCGTGGCACAAATGCCTGCCTGGCAAGTGCAAGGTCATGAGTTCTAACCCTGGTCCCGCAAAAAAAAAAAAAAAAAAAAAAAAAAAAAAAAAAAAAAAAAAAAAAAAAAAAAAAAAATATATATATATATATATATATATATATATATATATATATGACAACATTTTTCTGATGTTTGTAAGATAGATTTTTACAAAACCTACATGGCCCCAGTACAGAAATTTCCAGGACTAGTTTTAGAATCCTTTAAAAGTTAAAATTACAAAATGCTACTTATAGTTTTGCTTCTTCCCTTGCTTGAACCCAATGCTGATGCTGCACCTGCTGAAAGTTCAGATAAGCCCAAGGATGGGAACAACTTCCCATGTCAGAATGTCCTATTTCTTGTAAGCAGCCCAACTGCAGCCTGATCTAGGTCCCCATCCTCCCCTTTAGATAAGCCTGACCACTAGTTCCAAAGATGTAACAAAATTTGCAGAATGCACCCCGACCGAACATCTGCTGTCCATATTAGGAAACATCCTTGCAGCTCAACTCTAAACTTCCTCATAGGTACCCCTGCCAATAAATGTACAAGAAACCCTTTAAATTAACCAATGCCATCTGCTTTTGTAACCGCGCTTGCAAAACTCCTCCTGCCTTTGTCTGTGGGCTTAAATACACTGCCCACACCCTGCTCGGGGCTCTCTGTTCCTGCGCGTTCAGTGAGCCCCACGCATGCTTGGAAAATAAAATCCCCTTGCTTTTTGCATGAGAGAACAGAGTCTTCTTTCGCGCGGTGTGCTTCTCCACCCTAACAATGTTAAAAGGTCTTATCAAGCTACCTGCAGAAGCAGGACCAAAAAGACAGGTGGTGACACAGCCAACTTAGTTTTGAAGATCTGAAACCAAGGGTCATGGTAAGTATCTAAGGACTACAGAGAGAAGAAACCTGGACACCAACTTCACCCTCTGGGAACAGACAAATCAACTCTGTAGTTGAGCTATCAAACAATCTAGAAAACTGCCAAGTGTATGTGTGGGAACATTCTCATGTGTATGGGCCCTGGCACACATGTGCATTCATGTCACACATGCATGCATGGGTACAGGTGTCTTTAACTCACAGTAGCATTACATCTTCATAAACTCATAAGAACTTGAAAACGTAGGAAGTCGTACATGCATTTATAGACCGAGCTCACAGAGCCTATGCCTCACCACTTAGTGGCATGTGTACTGGGGGGGCTTGGCTGTCTCCTTTCATTATTAGGCCACCTGGGAGACTGTGCCCCACTCCACCAGCCCAGTAAACAATGAAGATTCAAAGTATATATGCCTTTCACAGCATCATAAAATAAAATAAATCCTAGGTTGAAATATTATGAGCCTGAAACCCGCCTGTGTGGATGGATCATTAGACAGATGGTAGGTTAGACAGAGGACAGGTAAATGAGAGACACAGAGAAAGAGACAGAGACAGAGAGAGAGAGAGAACAGATATTTTATGACACAGTGACTGACATCCAATCGCGCATGTCAGGATGCCTCTTTGCCTTATACTTGTTTGTGCAAACCCCAGGCCACACTCCTTGCTCAGGGCCCCAGGCACCCCCAATTACTTCTAATTGGAAGGTTGCATTTCCCTCTACTCCACAGAACCAAAGCAATCTTCTTAGGACAAGAAGCTAGACAGTGTCACTCATTAGCTGTCAAATTCAGAAATTTGTGAGTGCATTAATCTGAGTCATTGAAACAAAAATACCGCTCCCAAAGGCAGCCCTAAAATCGTAGGATTCACAGAGGAGCAGGTGTGGGAACAGAAACTGAAAGTGACACCTCAGGGGAATCTCAAAGGATTGACTTAAACGCCTTCATAGCCTCTCAATAGACTCTGTTCAGTTAGGGGAATTTAATTACCCAATTAAGGATCAAATTATAGGTGCACTCTTTTTTTCCAGAATTAATAAACATGGATACAACTTCGGATCTTAGAGGAAACTGCATTCATAACCAACAAGCCATGGCAGCAATCACCCTGAATTTTAATTAGTGTGTCTCTATTAGGGGTCCACCCTAGGGAGCTGACTTCTACCAAGTTCATTAGATTTGCTCTGCAGAGGTCTCACAGGAAGAAGGCTCTGAATTTCAGGCACCTGGAGCCCTCGAGTATTTGGTCCGAACAAGACGCTAACTCACTGCGCCACAGGAGGCCTGGGACAGACAGACCAACATCCGCTGCGTGGGGCGTTGGTAGCTGTCTCCTGGTGGAAAACCATTGCCTCTTGGGGCCTCTTCACCCACACAATCACCACTCCTCCAAATCACGTGAGGGTGGGCATCTCCTGGTGCTCACTGAGCCTAGGGTGATCTCTGCCATAGGTGTCACCAGGAATATTTGTGTACTTTCAGAGGTAAAGCTGCAGTCAGAGCTTTCAGTTTGTCATGCAGTTTTTCAGTCTGTCACTTCCCTGACCCACCTACCTTTGAGGCATCCACATCCCCACCCTTCCACCCTACCCCCACCCCCGCCCCCCACCCCATTAAATCCCCACCCACCCCTGTCCTCCTCAGTCCAGTGATGCCCAGGCATGGCTGGTGAGCTGGAGGCAGGAGGCGATTCCGGTCAGCCCACAGCTGCCCTTGCCAGTGCTTCTTGCCAGCGCGGCTCCAGCGAGGACCAGCCTGCTCCGCCACGCTGACGGCTCGCCCAGGGGCCTAACAATGCATGTGCATTCCAGCGTGACCTGGACGGCAGAGCTCAGCACCTGGGCCTAAAGATGGCACTTTTCCACTTCTTCAGCCCCCTGGGGGGAAGGTTCGTGTCAACTGCTTAGCGACTGTGCCAGGGGACAACCTCTGGGGAGCACAGGACCCCAGATACGCTTGCGTGCAACTAGACCTGCCCCAAGGCTCCGCATGCTCACAGTTAACGGCCACAGCACGGCCTCATGACCTCCTGTCCGAGGAATATCCCTCCAGGTCCCCGCACTCCTGTCCTGGCAGAGAAGCACTTGCAGCTCTCTCTCAAGGGTTTCCCTCACGCCCATTCTATGTAGCAGAGCTGCAATCTCCTCTATAGCATTCTCCAAAAGCCTTTGATCAGCTCCTTCCAATTACTCTTCTCCCCATACCAAGGAAAAAGAAATATTCTAAGCCACTGAACACTGTGAGCAGGCATACCTGAGCTCTCTCTCTCTCTCTCTCTCTCTCTGTCTCTCACTCTCTCTGTCTCTCTCTCTCTCTCTCTCTCTCACACACACACACACACCCCTACCTGCTCACACAGTAGGGCTCTCTCTCACACACCTGTTTTCAGTCTCAGTACCCTACCAGCCAGTTCTGCTGTGCTCAGAATATCAGCCTACTAGCTTCTCTGGCTCGACCAGTGCTACTCCAACTCACCTAGGGGCTGGGCACCCTGAGAATCGGCATCACCACTTTGAGAATCTGTCAGCCACATCCAGAGCTGCAGCCCCCAAGGCCATCCTAAGCACTGGCAGCCTCTGTCCGTGGATTTCCAGGTTGGGAGACAGTGGTATTGACCTCAACTACCTTCTCCTTTCAGCCTGCTGTGAGATGTGTGGGTTAGGGTCCTGGGGCTGCAGGACAGGAGACAGGGGCTGCTCAGCTGGGACAGCAGCCTCCAGCTGTCACATGGTGACAACAGTAGCTTCCTCCCTGGTAACCTCCACACATCCCAGGGTGAAGAGTTGCAGCCCGTTGTGCCTCCAGCCACTTTTAGTTCTGCAGATTGCGCAGTGTCTTGGCATGACTCGTTCTGGGATCACATAACGAGAAAACACCCAAGTTATAGCACAAAGAAGATAAACACAAAAGAAGGCAAAGGGCCTCGCTTCATAGTGGGAGCCCATGAGTGAGTCCTTCGCTCTCACTGACCACATGCTCGTCATGCTACAGCAAAGGGTCTTGACCATCACCAGGTGACGTGCTGTGTGTACTGTCCGCTCCATCCTTAGGTAATCCTTGCCAGTAGCACACAGAGGGAACACCCACTCCATGCCCACTTAGAGGTGAAGGAGGATTGGGGAGCGTTTGCAGCTCCACTCCTGGGAGCTGGGAGGGCAGAACTCAGGTCTGGGTATCTCTGGCCAGCAACAGGAAGTCTCACACCCTCTCCCCCCAGTGTTCCATTTGATTCCAGAAGTCACCAGTAGTTGTTGGAAGCAGACTATTTTATGCTTTCAATATTAGAAATATCTTACATGCTCATCTGAAGTTATTCAGACAGAACCAATAAAATACATGCTAATATGTCACTAAAGAATAAAGACGCAGACTAAATGTTTGGTTCATGTTGTATCAAAATTAACGATGACTGTCTGGCCAGTGAGTGGGCCTGTACATTTATTGGACAAATTGTCTTCTATGAGTGTTGAGGAGCCAAATGCCCTGGCCCTGGGTCTCCAACCACAAGCAGGAGAGAAAGCCAGGTAGAGCCCACCGGCTCTAGGTGTCCTCAGCTGGCCTGCGCCTTGCTCTGCTGGTAAGGGGAGCTCTCCACGGAAGTAAACAAAGACCATTCAAATGAGAACAGCAGAGCCTATGTATTCCAAGGGAGGGAGCCACCTGCAGTTATGCTTGGCAGAGTCTCCAAAGCAGGCAGGGGCGCTTGTAAGCTTTTCAGTGACAGAAAGGGAGGCTCTCGACTGCCCTGATCTTGGCCGCCTGCAGGAGGACACTGGGCTGGCTGGCAGGCGCAGCCTCTCCGCCCAGCCCCCTCCATTTCTTCATGAGTTGTAATGCCACACGGGCGCCAGAAGCCAGGGAGGCTGGCAGCCCAGGTCCACACTGCTCTCATCACCACAGAGGCTGGTGGTCACACTTGACTGTCCAGACCTGGGTGCTGCCAGGACCGAAGCACTCTGCAGTTCTACAGGAGCAGGCACTGTGATCTCTATGGAGTCCTGTGCCTCGAGAACAGGTGTGGGGCAGGAAGAGGTGCACGATGGGAGGAGCAGGCTCCTCCTAGGAGTCAGAAGGTGAGGTGAGGACTGCGAGCAGGAACAGGGATGTGCACACAGCCCAAAGTCATGCACGGCCCTGCACTCACGTGACACGTCCCTCCTTGCCTCTGCAGGCAGTTCCCTCTCATCAGTCTCCTGAGGGAAGGCCTGCTTCTCAGCCATGCAGAGGGGACCGGGTCCTCCCAGTATCACCCACGTTATATGCGGGCACGTTCTCTTTGGAAGACTGTGGATGCTACTTAGCGTCGACCTTCCTTCCCCTTAGCACCTTTGCCGGTAAAGGGATTTCACAGAGCTACACTATTTGCAAAAATGCTACTTCGATCATTTAATTAAATCCTATAGTTAAAGGTTGCTTGTATCTCAGTCTTCCCAGCTTTCTAATGGCAAACAGGCGGTGGTGGTGGAGGTGGAGGTGGTGGTGGTGGTGGTGGTAAGAGACAGCTTCAGAACTGGGCAGATCCTTGGTAAATTTTCAGTTCTACTTAGTCAGATTCCAGATATCCTGTCTCTTCCTTCGTGGCATTTTGAAGCCATAGACTCAGCTTCAGCCTCTGCTTCCATGGCGAAGGGACTTCCTTCTGCCTGCCAGGACTGGTCTTCTCTCAAGTGTGTGGCTGCCCAGAATGACCTAAGGATCTGTCCACATGGACATGAGGTTTAAAGGCCCTTGCTGCTCCAGACCACTTGTAAATGTGGTGCCCCGGACCCCATTGCCCAGGAGCAGTGTGGGAACCTTTCCCTAAGCGCTGCCACTCTTGGCACCATCTCCTCTTTGCCTGCCTGGAAGAGCTCACTGGCTGTACCACCACCCGGCATGGCCCGCTTCCAGCGGGCTCTTCCCAGTGTTCCGCTCCTGATAGACCAGCAGGATGCAGCTGGCGAGCCCACAGCTGGGCTCTTCTGTATCCAAACCATCCATGGCTGCCATCAGGGAACATGAGGTAGGGGAAGCCAAAGCCAGGTGACCACCCTGCCTACTACTGTTTTCTGTCAGTCCCAGTAAAACCTTGCCAGCTCTGCCTAAAATATAGATTTCAGTTTCTTACTTGGAGCAGAAATGTCAGCATGGGCCTTTCCTTTCCTACAGAGGTAGCTCAGTGTCTCCCTCACGTACAGCCCCAGTGGCCATCTCCGTGCCTGTGCAGGTCAGGCACTATCTGTGCCTCTGCCAGGTGCATTGCAGGTCCCATGAAGGTCTGCGGGGAGCAGTGTGGCTCCGGCCCATGGTGCTGCCGGGCAGTGGAGGCATCCTCAGGAGGTGAGCCTGGAAGCACGACAGCAGCTCCCTGCGGTGGCCCAGGGACACTGGGATCCTGGCCCCTCCTGTTGCTCTCTTCTAGGCACCAGGACACAAGCACCTACCTGCACCATGTGCTCCTACTGTGACCATGGCTGTGCTGTAGGCCTGAAGGTAAAGGGGCCAGGAACCGCGGCTGGGAATTTTGAGTCCTAGAGCCACGACAGCGCAGCATCCCTGAAAGCTGACCGTCATAGGTCCATGCGCAGGTGAGGAGGCTGACCAGTGCGTGCACATGCGTGTGCTCCCGTGGGGTCCCCCTCTTCCCTCGGATGACGTGGGATGGCTCACTCCACACGTGCATCCCATCTCCCTCTGCCGTGTGCTTAAGCTATGCCAGGAGGGGCTGAGCTCCCTATGCCAGGAAGAACCATGCCCTCCCCCAACCTCGTCCATCTGCGAGGGACAGCATGAGGAGCAGGCCCTTTGGCTGGGATTCAGCCTGGCGAATCAACCCTCAGGAGTGTCATCTGGCCTCTCACAGAAGAGGTCCCATGGAGTTAGGGCACAGGGAGGAGATAGCCCACACTGGCACAAGTTGGGTCTTACATAGACACCCAAAGTGCCTGCACCCTGAGCCGAGGCTGCCCAGCTCCCAGAGTAGGGGTGGCAAACTTACGGCACGCAGGCCATGGTGGCACACGGCCAAGTCGGGGAACTGCTTTTTCTAAACCCTGGTGTTCAGATGTAATTGAGGTGTCGATACTTGGGGCGGAAGAAGCAGGTTTCAGGCTGCAGCTGAGGCGCTCAGTCCTAACAGGTTCACCAGTGCTGTCTAGAGCCGGGGGAAGCAAGGCCTCTCAGCTGACAGTCGGTTACAGATGAACACTGTGGCCCCAGTTCCAGTAGGAGGAATGGTCACCATCTCAGAACCCAGAAGAGGACCCTGTGCAGGACAACCCCCCCCAGGCACCCTGCTCTCCAGCTCCACCCTCCAGACTGTGAGCAGCCACCAGAGTAGGCCGATGGACTCAGGGATTCTCACCACCCTCATCCTTGCGCTGCTCCCCCAACTCCAGCACTGTTGTTTGGCCTTGAGCTCACTTGGGCCTGAGAGATGTTCACACATGGCTGAAGCCAAGGCTGCGTAAGTGTCAGTCTAGCGCAGCCTACAGACCCCAGACTTTGATTCAAAGCCCAGAGAGGGGCCCCGCTCCCCACCCAGAGTCTGCTGTGGCACCAGTGGGCTAAGGCCCACTCCTCCATGAACCCTGCTGTTTCTATCACTGTGTGATGTCCTGAGCTTCCTCAGTGGCCGCCTCCACCAGTGCCCCTCAGCCAGCCATGCCCCATGCTCCTTAGCATGGGCACAAAAAATCAGATAAGCCCAACAGGGTCCTCAGAATATTTCCATGAAATGCTCAAACCCGAAGAGGAATTGCATTGCCTGTGTGTGGCCTGGCCAGATGAATCGAGGTGTGTTTCCATAACAAGCTTTATCCTTTGGAAAACACCAAGTTAAGTTGGCTAAAGGAGATTCCCACTCCAAGTTCAGTCACCCGGAGCTACAGCAAAGAGTGTGGCATGGTGGGGCCTTACAGTCTAAGTGCATTTATGACCATTCAAAGGAGAGAGGACCCTGTGTGGCACAGCCTCACTCACTGAAAGGCCAGGCCTCAGAGGACACACAGTGAGTTTCCAGAGCTGGACCAGAATAGCAGCTGCAGGTGCCGAGGTTATGCGGCCCGTGGATTGCTGTCTGCAGGATGAGATAGGAGTGGAAAGGAAGGACAGAGGGCCTCATGCTGGCTCTCCCGAGAGCCCACAGGGCCCCAGCTTCCTTCCAAGGGAACGCTTTGCATTTCTTTCCATCCCAGGCTCTGGAAGAAAGGTCTGCCTTAGAAACTCCCTAGGATCTGAATGGGAATAGCAGATCTCAGAAATGTGCACATGTATATGTATGCACACCACACACATGCGCATACATGCACAGGACACAGTGCAACACATGGGCACATGAGTGCACACATGCATGTGCTACCCACACACCACACACACATGTGCAGACCTACACACCACACAGATGCATGCACACATACACGCGCGCACACACACACACCATATGCCCCACTCCCACAACACCCTTTTGGCCTCATGACCTTTTATGCTCTTGCCTTGCAGAACATTCATATTTAATTTCCCAGCTCCACCCTGCTCCTTACACATAACTCTGGTTAGGGCCTGACAGCTCCCCAGCACTGTGGGAGGCCTCCCAGCGGCTTCAGGGAACATCTGAGGTGGCAACAGCACTTCCACTGCAGAGAGAACTGTTTACATTTCCTCTCCCAGCAGCTGCTACCACTGGATGAAAGAAATGAGTTCCCTCTTCAGATGATCAGCTTACTTTTTCTAAGCTACCCAGTCTGTTTGGGACACAACACAGCCACAGTCACATTCTAGGGAAAACAAGCTCATTTCTAAGGATTAGCTCTCCTCTTGCCAAACTGGGACCTGGATCTCTGACTGCAGCAAGCTTGGTGGGAACTCTTGCGGAAGCACATGGGGGAGCAGAGGCCTCTGCAACATGAGCAAACCAGCCTGGCTCACAGAGAACTTTGCGTCAGCACAGCCCTTGGTTTTGTCTGCTTTAGAGCATTTGGGCCTAAATCTACCTAGCCTGGTATCACATGTTACATTCAAATTTTGTTTTTATTTGTCCTAGTATATTTTAGTATCTCTTCCTCTTCCTCTACCTCTCTCCTTCTTCCTCCCCCATCTCTGTCTCTGTATCTATATCTGTATCTATCTATCTATCATGTATCTCTTTCAAACACATATACATATTTGGATTTTACTCTATTAATCAAGCTGAAAATTTGTTTCATGAATTCTTAGTTCATTCAGATTTGCTGAAGTTAAGTGATAGGTATATTTGCTGTTAATTTTGTTACATCATCCTATTGCATTTTCTTTCTTATCACCCAAGGCAAGCTAATACTTTTCCCACAAAAGTATACTTTCATGAAAATTAAAGCTCAGCAGAAAAGATTTCACAAAAGATTGCGTAAAAGTATAGGAAGGTCTGAGGCCTCACTCCCTGCCCAGAGTCTGGCGTGGCACCGGTGGGCTGAGGCCCTGCTCCTCCGTGAGCCCTGCTGTTCCTTGTGCTGCATGATGTCCTGAACTTCCTCAGTGGTAGCCTTCACCAGTCCCCTCAGCCACAAGGGGTCTGTGGAGATTCACAGGCCCTTCCTCTGCATCTGCTCTCTGGTCTGGGCTCAGGCTGAATGGCAAGAAGCTGAACCTGGAACCCCAAGACATGGGAGTGCTCCTCACTCTGTGCTCACGGTGACAAGCAGAGACAGAGGTGGAATGGAACTCCTTCCCAGGCTCACAAGCCTCTCACCTGGGGAGCATTCTGCAGACTGCAAACTTCATGCAGAGAGTAGGCCTTGCCATTCCCCGGGGCTCATGCCAATACCATGCCAAGCCCACAGCTCCTAGGGAGGTGGCATCAGCACCTGGGCTCCCGTGAGAGTCACCACAAGTGGCCTGGTCTGTGCAGAAACCTTGTGCACACGGGGCAGGCTACTCCCAGCACTGTACGAGGGGACAACCATGTTCAGAGGTACAGGAGGCTCAATGTT
Source organism: Myocastor coypus (assembly GCA_004027025.1). NCBI lineage: Eukaryota > Metazoa > Chordata > Mammalia > Rodentia > Myocastoridae > Myocastor > Myocastor coypus. The sequence continues at coordinate 13,639 of PVJA010027695.1, read as the reverse complement.
CCACCTGGATGTGAGCAATAGAGCGTGGTAGAAACCAGAAAACTCTGTGCACGGTTCTGCTCCAGTATGTAGACAAGAATGGCCAACATAGCGCGCTTCTGCTGCTCTTGGTGCCTTGCTCTCAATAGCCTGTACCCAGCCAAGAGCAGCAGGTGCCATTTCCCTTCAGTGTGATGAGCTGCAACCCTCATGTCCGTCGTATATGCCTACTCCACATACAGCAATGATTCCCTGTATAGATGAAACAGCCTTACAGAAGACTCCCAAGCTCCCCTCTCTGCTCTCCCCTCTGGAACATTCTGGGGATGGGACTGCAAGCAGGCTACATGGCTCCCATCAGGCAGCGTTGCAGGAGGGGCTCACAGCTGTCCCTCGGCAGCTAATGGGGACAGGAGCCCATCCCAGCCCCACCCATCAAGGAGCTCATTGGGGTTTATCAGTGGGCAGCGCTACTGAGGCTCCCACTGACTGAGCTGGCAGCAATTCCAGTGCCCACAGCAAATGCTTGTGCTGCTCAGCCCTGAGGTCCAGCCCTGAGCTTGAGCCAATCAGCACAGGCCAGCATCCCACAGCCTCTCTCCTGCTGCACCGCAGATGGCCTGAGACCTCCACCTCCTACGGGGTCTACCTCTCCCAGTACACTGCCCTGGGGCCCAAGCCTCCAGTCACAGGACCTTGCAGAATACTCATCCTTCAGAGGAAGGAGTTGCTGCTCCTCTTCCTCTGAGCAGGATTTGTCATCATCCATCACGGTGCCACATACCACACATCCACATGCTCTGGGCCACAGAAATAGGATGTGAACTTTCATGCCACTGTGAGCAGGAACAGCACCCACACTGGAGGAGAGACTTAGCCCAAAGGATCACCAAAAGCATGGGTTCAAAACCCACACATGACCAACACCTGAGCCAGGAATGTGGGCAGCCTTGCTGAAGGACTCCACCTCCTCCAGCTCAGCAGGGAGGGCTGGGAAGCTATGGGCCTGGTCTCCTGTAGTCTCTCAAGAAAGTAAGATGAGAAGCTCAGAACCCAAAGGAGCTCATGTCCTCAACCTTATGAGGGTCACATGTACTCGGGATTGCTCACAGGCCCATGCACAGACCCCATACTTGGGAGCCCAGCTCTTCTTGAACAGCCTGATTGCAGCTATGTCTGATCTCCTCCTTCCTCCTCCAGGGTAACTGCAGCTCTGTCCTGGGTGTGACAGTGGTTGATGGCACCTGACGGCTTGGAACTGTGCTGCTGAAATCATACCTACACATTCTATCAACCAATCAAAGAGAGATGCAAGTAGGGGGTTCACAAAAAGCACTGACTTTTCACACTGGGTCACCAAAACATTGTTAAAGGTTATCAGTGTCAATGGGCCTGGGGACATAGCTTGGCAGTCTAAGCACCTGACTGGCAAGCACAGGGGCCAGGGTTCGATCCCCAGTACCACATGCAGTACAGGCCCTGGAACCCTGAGCATGGTATGCAGGTCACTGAAATTGGGTGTGGTAGGACATGCCTGAAATCTCAGAGCTGGGGAGAGTGAGATAGGAGGATTGCTATGACTGGTATAGTAGTGAGACTCTATACCAAATAAATAAATAAATAAATAAATAAATAAATAAATAAATAAATAAAAGATTTTATAAAAAAAAAGATTTTACAAAAAATGTTATGAGGGGCAAAATTGTGATTCTCACAAAATGAACACACACTAAGGCATTTAACTTGTTCACAGGGGAACAAACAACATGTTACAGCAGACAAGAACCAAGAGCAGACACTGGCACAGACAAATGCGAACAGACAGGGGCCTCCAGCTCTGTGGCTGTGTCTGCATTGTTGTCAGTTCCCAAATGTGCTTAGCTGTGACATAGTTCTCCTAGGACAGCCACCAGCAAGGGCACTGCCAAGTGCCTTGGGTCAGCAGGCAACACACAGGACCACGCGCTGGGCCCAACTGGGCCAGGGGCTACCTGCATCTGTAACAGGAGCTACAGTTGGAAGGCAGAGCCATTTTTATTTTTAAAGAGTCCCCAGGTAATTTTGATGAATGCTAATTTTAGGGGAAGACTAACTTGCATTCTATATGCTCCCCAATTTTGCTCTCTTCCCTCTCTGTAGTCACACCCCCAAGGCCAGGTGTATAGCTATTGCCAGTCGCGATGGAAAAGACCTTGGGTGCATTGACCCCCATTGAAGTCAGATATGCCCTAAGACATCACTGTGCTGACAGCTCACCAGCAGAGATTAATCTGAATCTTCCAGCAAAGCACTTTGAAGAGGAAAACAGCCTTGGGAGGCATGGCTCCTGTCGATAACATCAACAGCTAATATTTAAAGGTGGCAAATGAAAGAGAGAAAATATCATTTTCCTCCGCTCTTATAAACTCATCACTGGTGCAGAGTCTTTCAATAAAAGATTATCGGGAGGAAAATAGGCAAGTCTATTAATGCATGCAGCGTACGTTGCCTAGGAGAAAAGCAACGCGAAGAGGCAGCTTAACTCAAGAGAGTGCTGCAACAAAGAGCGATAAATTCTAGTGAGGTAACAAGACAAAGGTGAAGCAGGCTTAGACTTCAGAGGCCGGAAGACAGGGAGAGAGGATGTATACAAGAAGAAATCCTGTGTGCAGATACTCCGGCACTGCCTCTTCACAGATACACATGCATCGCAAAGGAAAATGTACAGCCTGCCTTCCAGAGGGAGGAGGCAGGAAGACCTATGCCTGCTTGAGTCCCTAAACAACCAGAGCAGGCACCTGCCTTTCCACAGTCCACAGCTCTATAGCCCTTCATATCTGGGGCAGAAGTACATTGGCTTCCTTCACTTCCACAGGGATGAGCCCCTTGTAGGTGTTGCCTCACCACACAATCACACACTCCACCAAAGTGGGTGTGGTTGCTGTCATTATTCCATTGCACAGTTCCATATGATGAAAGGGAGACCCTGAGAGGCAAGGAGCGCAGCAGGTGTGAATGTACAGCTTCTGCAGCAGCGGAGCTGCTGAGCAACTTGGGCTTTCATAGGGAGCTTGTGGTCCTTTTGGGTAGGAGAGGGCTGCTAAGGAGGAGTCTTTGTCCTGGGGAGAGGGAATGTGCAGGCTGCCCCAATGACAGGCCTTCATCCAGGTCCTTGGAACACACTGAGCCCTGGGGAGAAAGCCTCTCTTCTTTTACTATCTAACTGCACATAAGAGGAAAGTGGCAGAGTAGAATGAAACCACCCCACCAAACAGCAGGCAAGCCATTCTGCCAGAGGAAGGGGGCACTAGCGGCAGATCAAACCCACACAGCAAGGTGCGCAGCACCACCTGCCTGTCAGACCATTTGATCATCAAAGTCCAAAACACGTAAAGTGGCTGCCAGCTTTTAGCTACAAAACAACTGCTCTTTTCAAAAGAATGTCTCAAAGTGGCCTTTGGCTCGGGCAGTGATGGGGGGATTGTCACATAAGCTCTTCCACCCCTTTGAGAACCAGGGAAGACTATTAGCAAAATCAGGTTACAGATCCCACCCTCCAGGCCTCAGGTAGCAAGAAATGAGGCTCTATGACAATGGGGCCACCAGTACAGGATGCTCTGTGCTGGGGACAGCAGAGAAGGGAAGGCGCCTCAGCCACAAGCAAGTGCTAGGCAGGTTTCTGCTGCAATCAGGGTTTATGAGCACCAGACCTGCAAGCTAGTCTCTATCCTCCCAGATTGTTGAGTAGGCTGCCCTACTCTTTCTATAGAAATAAACAATAAAGTCTTGCTTTAGTTTCACATTTAGATTGTTTTTTCAATTTTTGAGCCTGGATCTTACTATGTTGCCCAAACTGGCCTCAAACTTTGGCTTAAGCAATCCCTTTCTACGTAGTTAGGACTGTAGGTGTATAGCACACACCCAGCTAAAATTCATGCTTTTACAAGTATAAGGCTCAGAGCAACAATGACTAAATATGTTGGGTTTTCAGCCCTCTCTTCTCTAACTTGAGCCAAAGGTTTGGATTTGGGGGACATGGTGAACACCTCACATGCACTCCACTGGCCAAAGCGGCTTGGAGGACCCTTCCCAGCCTACTGTGTCCTGCCTCCCTTCCCACACCTCATCTGCAAGAATCCACCAGGCAGGGCAGCCAGCTCAAGTGGGCCACAGAGCAGGGACGCCGTGATGGATCTAGTAACCTCTAACATGCAGTCTGTGAGCAGAGCCACCTCACCTGGCACCTTTCCCAGACCTCGCTAGTGAATTCCAGCTGTATCCCGCCCTGCCCCAGCCCTTGCATGTGCTTTAATGTCCTTGCCTAAGTGGGCAGAGTCATTTCCCGCCAGGTTCCTGCTCCCCTGGAGAGTCCTAGACACTACAAATAGAGCAGCCTCTGCTGTCCCTGAACTTACCAATGCCTGGATGAACTTCCCAGAATTCAAAGTGGTGAGAAATCAATTCTGATCTTATAAATTACCCACACTAAGGGATTTTGTGATAGCAGCACAAGAAGATGAAGACAGCAATACAATACCCCTGAGCCTTTGTTATTTGTGGACTCCATATCTGCAAATTCACTTCCTTGTAAAATGTATTTATAGCCTCCAAATCAATGCTCACAGCTCTTTCACAGCCATTTGTGATCACGTGCAGCATGATAAATATTTGAATTGCCCAAAGCATATGTTCTTGGCTGAGGTCAAACTATGCTAGGCTGCCTCTGAGTTCATACCATAAATAAGGGGTTCCCAAACAGCAGGGGTCATTTTGATCCCTTGACATCTGCTCTGGGAAAGAACAGTAGGCAACCCCGGGGGAGAACAGTGAAGGATCCCTGCGGATAGACTTCCTTAGTTTCTCCTGGGTCCCCAGCTTTCACTCTCAGGTTAATGTTATATATTCACAGCAACTAAGTTACTTGTAAGAAATTTTGGCTAGGGATAAAATCTACCTTGGCCTCTCATTTTTTCCTTAGTGCTGGAATGTTCATAAAGACAGAATTATTTACAAAAAGCTAACGTTGAGAGTATGAACCACTATGTTCACTCCCTCCCCATATACTGGCTCCACAGGTGCCTGGGCCCAGGCCGGCAGGACCACAAGAAACTCACCCATGCCGCACTGGGGGTGAGAGCCCTTTGAGCCTTCTGTTTTGAGCCCCTCCCTGCCCTGCTGGTCTATTTGCATCTGTTTCCCTCCCTCCCTTGCAGGCTGGCCTACCGATATGGTTTCTTTCTTAGCAGAAACTTAAAAAACATTGCCAGCCAGGCATAGTGGCTTATGCTCATAATCCCAGCATTTGGGAGGCTGAGGCAGGAGGATTGCCTCAAGTTCAAGGCCAGCCTGGGCTATGTAGTGAGCTCAAAGAGCCTGCAGTGGGACCCTGTCTCCAAAAGAAAAACAGCTTTGCCTCCCATTCCCACCCCCATCCAGCGCCTACTGCTATTGCACTTTAAAGCTTCTCTGACTCCATGAAAGCTTTTGTTGCCTGGACGTGAGAAGCAATGGCAATGGGAGTCCCAGTGAGACACTGGATCAATTTTCTACATATAGGCTCTGCATAAAACCCCTTCTAAAAGGCTTGATCCAATTCTCAACAGACAAATTGATATCAGCAGATGGCAATGTCCACCTGGCTTCCACAATAGAAGTGTAAAAATATTTTTATTAAGCATATTTTTAAATAACCTGCCTTTACATCTGATCCTATTATGCTTAGTGTGTGCTCCAAAGGAACTAGAGCCATTCAGGGCTTTACAAGGACAGATTGGTTTGCGCTCGTGCCTGTAAAGAAAGAAAACATGTAATGCTTTGTAGCTGGGAGTAGAAACAGCAACTAGAGATGTTTGCTTTGTCAAGATAGCAAAGGCAAGGATGCCAGCATTTGCAGAACATGACGAGAAGGCCGAGCAGGTCCAACTGGGGCAGTGAAGTCACTCAAGCCAGGGTCCGTTTCCCAGATTATGTCCACAGAAGCCCACTGCCACGGTACTTTTGGGCAGCCTCCCACGAGGGCCCCTCAGCCTCAGCTGAAAGGAAAACCAGAAGCAAAGCGTGTGCATTAACTTCCCCAGGCTGACAAGCAGACTCGGCAAGTGTCTGGAAAATGCAATGGGATTCCCACAGCAAGGGTGAAGGCCAAATCTGAGACTCTTCTTAAAATTACCCAGCTGTCAAAGTGGACAGACACCGCCTTCTCGCATAGACCTGCTGGGGAGGGACTTTGCTTCTTGGAGAAAACAACCTTCATTTCTTTTTTCTCCTCTTCTGCTATCCTGCAGTGACCTCTAAGAGTGACACACAGAGGAGTTCCTGCTCCAGGCCCCTTGTGGTTCTCTACACAAGGCCGAAGTGTTTTAGATGCTAATCCCAGTGACTGGCAAACTGGGACATTCAGAGTCATTCAACTGCAGGACTGGAGTATCCTGGAATGAGCTTCCGCCCTTGGGGTGGGAGGGACCTGGAAGGGCTGGGAGCATGGGCAGAGCCTCATGGGCAGGGCTGGAGCAGGAGGCTCTACACTATGCTTAGCCATGGATCTCCTTGCTATATGAAGGACCAAACTGCAGCACACTCGATTTTGCAGGTCGTCCTTTGCACTGCTAGTCTAGACTCCAGCAGCCACTGAGATGGAAAAGGGTATAGAATGTCTCTAACACCACACCTGCAGGCTGTGCTGATCTCCAGAAAAAAAGAAGTCAGGGTGTCAACCTGACTAGCTGCAGTAGCTATATGCCTTGAAGGGTGTGAAGAGACACGTATCCAACAGGGATGCAGTCTGGGCTGTGGCAGCCTGTGACTGGCCAAAGCTCCACTATAACTGGCTGAGACATGGACATCTGTTACCAGAACACTCCCCAGTTAGTTTGTAGTTTGTGTCCTTACACAAACTACACCGAGCTAAAGCTCGGTGACTACAGAGGCAACCTTGAACCAAATTTAAGGTGCATATGGAGGCAACTTTAGGGCAAAATTATTCAATTTTACAGCCCAAATGAGAGCAAAGGCAGAAGCCCAACACATAAGATATGCACTGTTTTGGTAGGAAAAACAGTGAAATGGAAGGTGAGAATGTACAAGGTAACTAAGGTGGATCTCCACGTTATTTCTACCAGGTCAAGACAGTGACCTTGGGCCTCTCCTACAGCTCTAATGATGTCTGTCCTTGATTTTTATGACCACTTGATTCTGTTGGCCTTTCCTGGCCAGCCCAGGAATCCAATTCTATCCTTCTGGGGAGTCAATGCCGATGCCTTCCCTCCCACCTATTGAGTAGTACGAAAGTGTCTGTCCAAGGAGATTATGAGGCCACAGAAGAAAGGGATCAGTGATGTACAGTGTGCCTAAGGAGAGTCACCTGGAGAGAAGACATTCTCTCAGGCTTTCACAGAGAGCAAAATGGTCAAGCAATGGCCGTGACTCATCGAGACGGCAGACACTGACAAAAGTTCTACAAAGCGCAGTATATGGTTTCACGGTAAATCCTGAGAGGATTTGACTTACCTTGTGTTATGGTTTGTATGTAGTTGTTCCCCCAAATCCTCATGTAAATCATGAGGCTGTCAAGTGTGTGGCTCAAGGAGCAGGGGTCAAAGGACCAGGGTGGGGCTTGAGAGGTGTGGCTGACAGAGGCATGAACCATTAAACTAACAACACAAGCTATCAGAGGGTCCCCCACCCCCCATAGCCGATGGTCTCTTGGAGGTATGGAGCAAATCATCCAGCACATGGCGCCACAGAGTCTTGAGGTCTTGCTATGTAATTCAGGCTGCTTTAAATTATGAAACCTCCAGTAACTGTGAGCCAAATAAACCTTTCCTCCCCTAAGCTTGCATGCCAGGCATTTGTCCCAGCAAAGAAAGAAAAGTAATTAAGACAGAAGTTGATATCAGAGGAGTAGAGTCACTGTTGTGGCTAAAACTGACCGTGTGGATTACAAGATTCTTATGGTTTATGTCTAGCTGTCCCCCGCAAACCCTCATGCAATCATGGGGTGGGGACATCTATAGATTGAGACTGACTCATGAGTCACTGGGATTATATGTTTTAGTACTGATGAGATTATCGGTCTGAGTACTGCTGGGAATTATAGTTGTAGCCTGAGGCAAATAGGCTAAGGCAGAGAGCCTGATGTAATTTAGAGAGAGATAGACTAGTGCTATTACTCTCTGCTCCCTTGGTTAGTCGGTTGCCTCTGTTGCGATTGTTGCTGTTCCACCACCATGAACTGGATGCTGTCTGCCCTGTTCCACTCAGCCTTCAGCCAGCTGAATATGGACTGAAACCTCTAGTAACTGTGAGCTAATAAACCTTTCCTTTCTTCATTTTGAGTGTCGGGTATTTGTCCCAGCAATGAGTAAAAAGTGCCTAAGACAAAGCTTTTGGGAATGGCTTATGGAAAGAGGTAGGAAAGGTCTGAAGATGTCACCCACAAGAGAAGCACTGGAAGAGCTTCACCCTTTCTGTAGAGGAGATTCTGGTCAGAGCTCAGACCAGAAGGCTGATAGGAAGTCTGACTGTACACAACAAGCTGGGGAAGTTTCTGCTGCTAAGAAGGACTGCATTGGCTGTTAGACTCCAGATCATTTTTGTTTTGACTTGACAGAAAGTTTGGCAGGATATTTCCTAAGTCCAGAGACCTTGCCTGAGACAACTTAAACATGGAGGACTAATTAATCTTTCAAAGGAAATCTCAAAGCAGTCAAATACCGGGGCAGTGACATAGTTATTGCTGGAGGCTCTTAATCAAATATATGTTGAGAATGAAGAGCAAAGAGCCCAGCAGGATGATTTGAAATGTTGCGAATTTGGCCAGAAAAAAAACACCAGGACTGCAAACATGGAGCTAAGATCTCCATTGCCCAGGCAGAAAAGGAGAATAGAAAAGATGTCCTGAGGGCATCACAGATGGTGGTAGTTTCTCATCCTTTGCAGCCTCAGAATTGCAAGGGTGAGTGACTTTGTTCTGAGGAGAAAGCCACAGAGTCCCATGTTCTAAAATGGAGGCAGCAGCCACACCAAGTTCCAGAATGGAGGAGGCAGCCACACTAGATTACAGAATGGCACTGGTATACAGAATTTGTTTCTCAGAATCAGGGACAGTGTGATCAAACATCCAGGCACTTGACCCGTACAGCTAAGAGAGAAAGACGCCTATCTAATGCTCCAGCTGGCAACAGACCTTGGCATCATCCATGTGGCATTGGTTTTAGGTGTGTGCAGAATGCAGGAACTCTGAGGTTAAGAAGGCTTCCACCTAGATTTTAGAAGAAGGCCTGGAAGGCCAGGCAGTGTGCCCCTGAGAGGTCAGTGTATAAAGCTGTGAGTGAGAAGCCTACTCCATGGAAACTCCAGAAGTTTGGAGAAGCCAGGAACGTGGATCATTTAAAGAAGACTGCAAAGAGGGAGCAAAGCCAGCCTAAGAGAGAAGCCATGGGAGCTACAACCACCAGAAGTGCCCAAGTGTGGAGTCACATGGACCTCACGGTTTGCCACAGATTGCTTCAGATGTTCCACATGGAACTATAGGACTTAATGTTTGCCCTGCTGGATTTTGAACTTATTTTGGCCCCAGTGGTTTGCATCTTCCTATGTACACCTTTTGGAATGGCAATGTTTATCTTGTGCCTTTGAATGTTGGATATATTTAACTTTTCTGTTGTACAGGGGCTCACAGTTGAGAGTTTGCCTTGGATCTTGGAGGAAACTTGGAACTTGGGCTTTTCAGCACTGCTGAATCTATTGGGACTTTGGCACCTCTAAGAGATGGACTAAAATGCCTTCTGCAAAAAAGGATGCACGTAAGAATTTGGGGATCCGGGGGCAGAACGTTATGGTTTCTATCTAGTTGTTCCCCTCAAAGCCTCATATAAATCATAAGGCTGTCAAGTGCATGGCTCAAGGTGTAGGTCCAAAGGACCAGGGAGGGGTTTGAGGGGCATGGCCAAGACAGGCATGACCCATTAAACTGACAGCACGTGCTGTCAGATGTTCTTCCCTCTCCCTCAAGCAGCGATCTCTCAGAGGTATGGAGCAAATCATCCTGGACACAGTGGCATAGTCTTAAGGTCTTGCTACATAATTCAGGCTTATTTGAATTATGAAACCTCCAGCAACTGTGAACTAAATAAACCTTTCCTCCCCTAAGTTTGTTTGTCAGCTATTTGTCCCAACAAGGAGAAAAAAGTAAGTAAGACACCTTGTCAGATACAAAAGTTACATGTTTTGTTATATAGGTCTTGCTTTAACTTGGTCTTAACCACCCAGCAGAAAAATTTTAACCACAAGGCATAAAAAGTAGAGCCAAATTAGTATGCTGAGTTGTAAAAGCCTCAAGTCAATAGCTTCTGACATTACCAGTTCTGCTGATAACCCACTACTATTATGGACTATTGGACTATACATACAACTACTTTCTCTTAGTTCAGTGAGAGGAAATATTTGTACCAATAATGTTTAGAAAAGCTATCATGTCTGCATCTTGTACTCTGAACAACCACTGTGAACACAACACTATGCATTGTATTAATTATTGTGACTGTCCTACTAGTATGCCCTACTAACTGTCTCATTGTTATTTCTTATTAAAAGTAATTTTTGAAAAGTGTCTGAACACCATCACTGCAACTTCTCTGGGGTGTCAGGTGACTGGGTCAGGCACAGCTCTCGAAATTCTTAAGGTGAAGGATGACAGAGTGTAAAGAAACGGTAAGTCAGGAGACAGGCAGCTGAGCATGGGTAGAGCCCTCTCTCCTCACGGGAGAAAGGAACTGCTCAGCCACTGCAGATCATTTATCTAGACACCCCGTAGGCTGAAGCCAAGTGATACCCTTCCGCCTGGCCACCTGCTTGCTTGGACTATCTTGGGCTCTCCATGTCCTTGGAGCTTGAGCGGCTTGTTCCTGTGGCTCCCATCATATGCTCTGCATGTGCAGTGCATCTCCAGCTTCAGCCTCTGTCCACAACAGGCTGGGGTCAGGGCCCAGAACCACCCACCTGGGGAGGTGTAAGAAGAGGATGCACAGAGTGTTGTCTCTGGAGCATAGCAACACACTTGTATGATCCGTGGTGGAAGAGGCCTCCTTCTAGAGGGCCAGGGATGCCATTTATAAGCGCTCTTCCCTCATTCCCTAGCCCTCTTCTACCTCCTGATATCACCACCCAAAGATGCAGTTTTCACACAGGAATTGAGGGAAGATGCAGATACTCAGGTCTGAGTTTGCCCTAGAGTCTGAGGCCCGTTCCTGAAGGGGAGTGAAATATGCTTCACCACTGAAAGCCACAGGCAGAGTGGCTGCTCCTCCCCTCCTCCAGTTCTGGGGCCAGGTCCCTAAGCTTCCACACCAGGACCCAGGCAATCCCTGGCACTGCCTTGCCTCTGGCCTTCCCCTGCACACCTACCCTCTGCTGACACCACAACCCCCACGGCCTACATCCTCACCTTCCCTGCTGGGGACTTCTGCGTATCGCACATATGCCTGTCGCCTTGCAGGCACCCAGAGAGCCAGCTATGTGCTGCCATCCTAGATGCTCGTAAGCTCGCAGGATGCATGGTTAGAACACAACACCCACCAGCCCTAGAGATGCTGGCAATCTGGTGGACACAGACACACTCTCTTCCCTCTGGCCCCAGCGCCTCCTGTCCCTTCTGCACACAGCACCCCAAGACAGGCAGCCCAGTCAGTTCACCTCCCACACCCAGATGCTCGCTTCTTAGCCCTGGCAGAATCCCTCTTGGCAGGTGGCCTGAAGTCTTGGGTGCTTTCCAAGAAGACTCAGCAGGCTAGTGCCCCCGCACTCACTCTTGGCACCCGCAGTCGGGGGCTCAACCTGCGGCTTCACCTTCAGGCCTCAGCTCAGGACCATTCTCGACCCGGAACTCAGACAAACCCACTGCTGCGTCACACACCTTTGAGCTACCAGCCCTTCTCACATATTTCCTCGGTTGAGTTCAAATGTGTCACCCCTCACCCTACAGAATGGACATGTTGAACTGTTATGGTTTACACTGTGCACCCAGAGCCTAGAAGGGCTACAGAAGGTGACTGGATTGTGGGGGCCACAGCCAGCCCGGCCTGCAGAGGCAGGCCCTGGGACGTGGCCTGGAAGGGGGGGGTCTCTGTCCCTGGCTCAGCACTCCCTCTCTTTCCTGTTGCCCCACCATGCACAGCACTGTGCCACCGAATCCCTTCTATGTGCTGCTTCTGCATGCCCCTTGGAACTGACTGGCTCTGGGTTGAGACGGATAAACCACGAGCCAAAGGCTCCCTTTCGCCTTCATCAAGAGGCATCAGGCACTGCATCTCAGTCCTTAGGAAAGTGACTAAGGCAGACATTCAACCCACAGTGCAGCGATGCTGCAAGTTGGCTCCACTAGATGATCCCCTTGGGTCCTAAGGGCTTCCCCACCATGTCCTTATGAGGGGTTAAGGCTGCTGTGGGATGACCTCGAGTCTCTCCTTTGCCAAGAGGCCTGTTTGCCCTCCTTTCAGAGGAAGAGTCACCTCAGCAGCATGTCTTACAATGAGGCCCCGCCTTAGAACAGAGACAGAGCCCATTACCTGCCTTGGTCTTGGGCTTACCAGCCCCTGGCACTGTGAAGTTTGTGTTCTCCATGAGTTCCCCTACCTGTGCTGCTGTCATCATATCACTAGGGGACTGAGACACCCACTACCTTGTACATTCGCGGGAGCTCCAGGGCACACTGAGGCTCCCCCACCCTGCAGGCAAGCTGAACACAGCAGAGTAGCTGAGGCCCAGCACCCCACCAGCGGGGCCTCCACAGTGGCAGCCTGCAGACCATCCAGCAGGCCCCCACTGAGACTCTGGGGTTCTGCAGTCACTTGGTCACTGATCCTGGGGTGCATGGCACCTCAGTCTGGCTCTCCCACAGGCCTGTAACACATCTTCTGTTCGTAAGCTCTTTGAAGGGCCTTGATTGTATAAATCAAATAGGCTAGATGCTTCAGCCTTGCACAGCATTGCTCACAGGAGAAGTCCTCTCGCATATCATCTTCACCTCAATATCCATCCTCTGCTTCTAACTCTGAGGTCTGAGAGGTGCTTGGCTCAGCAGTGTGAGCACTTAGCCCATGCCCGGCAGGTAGCAGTGCTAATAACAGCACTTGAGGGGTGGATGAACTCACGCATGTGTGAGATCCTCTATAATTTGCACCCAGCACGAGCACTTCCTAGGGTGGTGAGTGAAATTCAATGGCTGTCCTCTGTTAGAGGGGCCAGCAGCTTTTATTGCCACTCTCCAGTGTAGGGATCCGTTGATCTTACTGTGAACTGGTTCAACCCCAAGGAGACACAGCGGTAGGAATCAGAAAGACACAGAGTTGGGCTAGGTGGTCGCCAGTCTGCCTGATGTGAGGGACTAACTCAAGGCACACACAAATGATCCTTTATTTATAATTGTACAAAGTTTGCATCCCATAACACAAGGCTGCCCAGCAACCAATAGCTGGCCTGAACCAGACAGGATGTTTTTCTCAACAGGATGTTTTTCTCACAAGATGTTTTTCTCAGCAGGATGTTTTTCTCAACACTGGGGTAGCTTTCTGCTCCAGGCAGGGAAGCCCAGTCCCACCTACACACAATTGATCAATTTCCTAGCTTCCTGTGGCTCCCAACACTCCAGGAAGCATGAAATAAACTGACTGGGTCCGACAGGTGG
>PVJA010027694.1:12220-28471 GCA_004027025.1 Myocastor coypus | reverse complement strand
TTTTTTTTTGTCTTTTTGAGACAGGGTCTCACTATGCAGTTGAGGCTGTCCTTGAGCTCACTTTTGTAGCCCAGACTGGTCTCGAACTAGCCCCAATCCTCCTGCCTCAGGATCCTGAGTGCTGGGATTACAGGCGTGAGCCACCACGCCCGGCCCTGTTGGGTTTTTATTTAGGTTTCTCTTCACAACCTCCAATAAAGTTTATCCACCCCCCCCCATTATAAACATTTTTCATACTAAGTGCCAGCCATTAGTTCTGCACTAAAGAGGTTTTTTTTTTTTTTTTTTTTGTCTTTTTGAGACAGGGTCTCGCTATGCAGTTGTGGCTGGCCTTGAGCTCACTTTTGTAGCCCAGGCTGGTCTCGAACTCACACCGATCCTCCTGCCTCAGCCTCCCGAGTGCTGGGATTACAGGCGTGAGCCACCACGCCCGGCTCCACTATAGAGTTTCATGGGTGTCTGTTTAATAAAGTGGCTACATTTATTTCTGAACTCTTCTATAGCCTTAATTTGGCCAGCTTTAATCTATCTCACAGAAAGGGATATTAATATCTCCCAATAAGAGGTCTGGACTTGTCAGTTTCTCTGTGAAGTTCTGCCCATTTTTATCTATGTTGTCAGGCCCCATAAACCTGCAAGGGCTCTCTTTTCTTGTTGAACCAAACATCTTCACTGCCAGTAATGCCCCTACTTTAAATGTATTTAATATAATGTTAATATAGCCGGGCGTGGTGGCGCACGCCTATAATCCCAGCACTCGGGAGGCTGAGGCAGGAGGATCGGTGAGAGTTCAAGACCAGCCTGGGCTACAAAACTGAGCTCAAGGCCAGCCTGAATTGCACAGCGAGATCCTGTCTCAAAAAGACAATAAATAGCCGGGCGTGGTGGTGCACGCCTGTAATCCCAGCACTTGGGAGGCTGAGGCAGGAGGATTGGTGCGAGTTCGAGACCAGCCTGGGCTACAAAAGTGAGCGCAAGGCCAGCCTGAACTGCATAGTGAGACCCTGTCTCAAAAAGACAAAAAATAATAATAATAATAATAATAATAATAATGTTAATATAGTCATGTTCCCTGTTGGCATCACTTTCCTCTTTGTGGAGAAACAACACCCAATACCCATAACTTGAGGAAGGAGCAGTTTGTTTTACCTCAGTTTCAGTCCATAGCTGGCTGGCTTTAAAGCAAGCAGAAGAGAGCTGCTCACCAAACGCAGACAGGAAGTAGAGAGTGAAGGGAGTGGGGAGGGGGATTAAACTCTTTTTTTTGAGACAGGGTGTCACTGTGCAGTTCAGGCTGGCCTTGAGCTCACTTTTGTAGCCCAGGCTGGTCTCGAACTCACACTGATCCTCCTGCCTCAGCCTCCGGAGGGCTGGGATTACAGGCATGCGCCACCACGCCCGGCGGGGACTGAACTCTTGCAGGTCACACCCCCAGCTGCAAGGCCCTGCCTCAGAAGCAGATGTTCCACTATGAATTTCTCCCTGCACCAATCATTGCTAAGTAGCAACTCCCATGATCCAGTTGCAACCCGACCCACCCACATGACCTGAGGAAGTTGGGGGACAGCTAGATATGAACCTAACAGTCACTGATTTCTATAGTATACAGCTATTTCTTCCTTCCCTCTCCAGAGCCTACCTGTACCTTGCTATTTGCGCTTTTTTTGTTGTCTCCTTTGTAAGGAATGCACATTGCTCAATTTTTTTTTCAGGACTGAGGTTCCAACTCACAACCTTGCACTTGCCAGGCAGGCACGTGTGCCACGGAGCTGTCTCCTTGGCCCCTCAATTTGGTTTTAATCCAGTTTAGACCATTTAAATTTATTTTTATTTTTGAAACATTCATTTATTTTGCTAGCATAGTTGAGTGGATTTTTTTTTTTAATTGTTGTTTTTGTCTCTTTTCTGTCTTCTTGGTCCTTGCCCCCCACCTCCAGTGGAGAGGACTTTACACACGGTTTTTATTCCAAGTGGCACCCTGCCTGTGCTCTCCCACTGTCACGAGTGCCTAGAGTCACAGTTGTTGTCACTCTCCAAGGCAGCTTCTCTCTTCCTCTGTCGCTGTCCTAGGGGTGCAGGGTCCCCCTACTACAGCAGGGATCCAGGTGTCTCAGCTCTGCCCTGTTCCCTGTCAGCTCACCAGCCCCCTGTTAGCTCAGCTTTTCCTTCTAGGGCAATTTCCTTTCTGAAACGAACGTTTTCTGAAGTGCCATTGGTGGGCTTCATTGGTGGTAAATTGCCTTAATTTTAGCTTTTCTGAGAACATCTTTCTTTCCTCTGGTTTTGAAGCAAGAATCTAGATGTGTGAATAATGATAGGCTGTCACTGCTTTTTCTCCATCCTTCGAAGACGTTTCTCAGTACTGTGTGCTTCGTTCTTTTTGCTAGGAAGCCTGCAGAAGGTGTCTCATTCCTCCCTGAGGGACCTGTCCCTGATTGCTGTGTGACTTCCCATTTCCCCCTACATCCTTACAGCCAAAATTCAACTACAGTGCCTGACTTTGCATTGCTTTGCATGCAGTTTGAGATTAAATTTGACTCCTGATTCTAAGAACCCAGCTTTTCAACAACTGTAGCAACTTCTCAGTTGCCTTCTCCTCCCATCTTGCCTGCAGCCCACTCCTTCTGCTTTTCCTCCCTTCCTCTGGCCTGGTGCACATGGCACTGTGCTCCTGTTCCAGTTTCCAGCCCCTCTGCTTTCTTCTATATTTTATCACTATTTATGTGGCACAGCTCTTCTGCTGTGTGTTGTCAAGTGCAAGGCTGTGACCCACGGACCGGTGTTGACCAGCAAGCAGAGCTGGGTGATATCACCCAGATAAGTCTCCCACTGGGGTGCACAAGTCAATGGCTTTGTTAGTCATAGGGGACTCAGAGGTTCAAGCCATGTGTGAGCAATTTAGAGCCTTAGCTAGACCCTGTCTCAAAATTAAAAACAAAAAAGGGTCTGGGGATGTAGCTTAGTGCATAGTCACTAAGTTCAGTCCCCAATACTTGAAAAAAAAAAAAAAAAAGATTTTTATTCTCCCAAGCCCTAGATCCTTCATGCATCATCTACTTGATCTTCTTATCTCCCAGCTCTGGACAGTCACTGAACTCCTTTTTGTCCCCAAGGACTTGCCTGTTCTCTACGACCTGGCTCCACCCACTGAGAGTGACACTGTCAGAGTTCATGCACGTGGGACATAGGTAGATCAGAACCCTACTCTTTTTATGGCTGGATACTATCCCCTTGTATAGGGCAGCCACATTTCACTCACTGTTAGAAGATGGGCACTTGGGCTCTTTGCTCTGCCTGGCTGCCATGAGCAGCCGCTGTGGACATCCCAGGTACGTTCTCTCTGGACGTGCATGAGTGGAACTGCTGGTTACAGAGAAACTCAATGTTGAACTATTTTCCAGCAGCAGTCATTGATTGTCCCTGTGTTTCATTCAGTATTCCAATTTTTCTACACCCTTACTCACACTGTTCCTGACCTGACCTTTGGATTCTAGATGTCTTGCTCTTGGTTTTGTTTGAACTTTTTTTTTTTTTTTTTTTTTTTTTTTTTTTTTTTTTTTTTTTTTTTTTTTTTTTTTTTTTTTTTTTTTTTTTTTTTTTTTTTTTTTTTTTTTTTTTTTGGTATTGAACCTTATGTATTTTGCATCTGACCTGTTCTCCAGTCTGTCATAGAATAATTTTGTGTGGCCTTTCCTCCTAGGATGTATATAATAAATAATCTTAAGCCAGTACTGAAATGAGTTAGAACTCAAGAAAAATGCACTGAAGCACCACACTCAAGGGCTGCCTCTGAATTTGTATGCTACCTCTTTGGCTAGTGGTCATCAGGCCCAGCTTTGCCCACATCCCACAAGGGGCTCAGCTTAAAGGCACAGGGTCTGGCTTAGGGGTCTGCCATTTCTCAGGCTTCCCTGCACTTGACCCCATTGGTCAGGACCAACTTTGGGGACTTCCCTTAAGCACACCTACAGTGGCTGAGCCCTGATTGCCTGGGAAGACCATCACTCATGAGCCGGTTGAGGTGAACCTGAAGGCCTCAAGAATCAGTGGTAGGTGACTTCACTTGCCTTTAAAAGTGCAGAAGTGGGGGCCAGGGAGATAGCTCAGTGGCACAGTGCCTGCCTCACAAACACAGGTCCTGAGTTTTGGTTCCTGGTATAAAAAGAAAAGAAAAATGTAGAACCTTAGGGACACCATCCCGTCACCCTGGCTCCTCTTCCTTGCTGATCTTAGAGGCCAAGGCAGGCAAGTCATCTGGGGACAAGTTATTTCAGAGCAGGGATAAATAGGAAGGCCTGTTCTTGGCAGTACACTGGGTTCCTGCCAGAGGCTGTCATGGCTGGAGATGGACCTGAGGCCATTCCATGGCCCTCAGCCCATTTAGCTTGTGGCCCTACCTAATGGTCACTTAAAAATGCATGATATAGCTCCTGTCAGCTCCTTAGCATTGGGCAGGATCGATCCATGGTCTCCGTGGAAGGCACAGGAATTCTAGGGTCATGCCTGTTTCAGGCTCTTTCCCACTCCCCTCTATTCTTACTATGGCTTGTACCTAGATGCCCCCTGAAAGCCTTATATGCTAATAGGTGGGGCTTTTCAGAGATGCGTGGGTCTAAGGTGCATGATGCTGGGATTGAGTGGCACTATCTATAAAGGGGGCAGTCTGGAAGGGGTAAAGGAAAGGCAGCTGTGTCTCCTATTTTGCTGCCACTGCTTGCTGCCCACTGCTTCCTGCCTGTTCTGCCATGGGCTGATTCTTCTCTGTGATGCCCCTCTGCCATGCCACTCTGACTTGGAGCTAGCTGGCTGTTGAGTGAAACTTTCACAACTTTGTAATCTGAGACCAACTTTTCCTCCTTCAATTTGTGGGTGTTGGATATTTTGTCTCAGCAATAAGAAGATAACTAAGATAGCCCTCTTGAACTTTGCCGCAGCATTCCCTGACTCCACATCTCCTCTGCCCAGTGGCGCTTTGGAATCAAGGGCTCATTTTCTTCTGATCTGGCTGGAGGTGCTGTTGGCTGCTGTCCCCTGGCACCAATGGCTTGAGGTGCATTTAGAAGTCCACGGGTGCCTTTCTACCTGTTGGCTCCAGCTCTGATCAGAGGCCATGGCCAAAAGCATACCCAGGGGAGCTGCTTCTTTTCTTCTGCCTCTCTGGGTTTGCCTCAGTCAGCAGAGCACATCAGACCCTGCATACACCGGTGGCCATAGAGGCATGGGTGGTTGTAGGCTACTTTTTCATCATGGTGCTAAGGCAGTAGTTTAGCTTGGGGCTCCCCCATCAACGCCCTCACTCAGCCAGAGCCCCATGCTCAGGTACATGACTCTGGCATTGGATGCCTCCAGTGTATTTAATAGAAAACCCAGCTGGTAGTGGGACAAGGAGGGCTGATGTCCTCCTACGACCGGGATCCAGTGTGAGTCTGTGCTCACCTTGGTCCAGCAGCTTGTCTGTGAGGCAAAATGAGAGGGGCAGTGTGGACTTGGAGTATAGGAGAAGAAAAAGCTCCCATGGGGGGTGCTTTCATTAATGGCCTCCAATCAGAGCTGGAGGTTAGAACCAATGAGAGATGACCACCTAGACCTTACAGGCCAGCATGCTGTCATCAGTGATGATGGCCTGAGTGTACATGCTTCTGTTGCTGGTGTTGACAGCAGAGGCCATGGAAGGGTAGCATGGCATTCTGCCAGGTGGACCCCAGCATCATCTGCCCCATCAGTGATAGGCATGGCTGAGGCAGTGCTGGGAAAACCTAAAACCATATCCAGTCACTGCCATTGAATCCACGGACACTATCCAGCCTGAAGAGTCCACCCAGAGCCAATGAGGAGTTGGTTCACTGTTGTCTTCTGGTCACATTCCCAGTCTTCCAGGACAGCTACATTCTGGTCAAGCACATCTGAAGCAGGTCAGAAGGTGACCTGTGTCAAAGTCCTTCCTGTGGCCCCAAGGCTCTTTTCATTCTAAAGGCTCCAAACCATTAGCAGCAGCCTGGCCAGTAAGGGTACAGCAATGGGGTAGGGACAGAATGACCTGAAGCCTGGCTAAGACAGCAAGGTCCCAAGGTCAAGCTCAGTCTGGCAATTTAAAGATTTAGGGAAACTGTTTAGAAATTAAAAAATAGAGTGCAGTGGCCGGGGTTTGATCCCCAGAGTGCTGTGTCCCCTTTTCCCCCACCCCATGAGGCATGCTGAGATGGTGATTGAGACTGGGCATGGTGGCTCATGCCTAAAATCCCAGCACTTGGGAGGTTGAAAACAGGAGAATCACTATGAGTCCGATCTACCTAGTGAGACCCTGTAGACCCTGCAGACCTTGTCCTAAAAACAGAAAATAAATAAATAATTTTTTTTTTTTTTAAAGAGGCCTGGGAGCATAGCTCAGTGTGAAGGTCTTGGGTTCAATCCCGTTACACAAAACAAAATGTTTTCCTTGTTTTTGTTCTTATCTCTCACCTTATCTTTTTAGAATCTTGTATATTTGTGCATTTTTGTTTTTCCTTTCACTTGGGCTGATCATTTCCTTGCTGTCTGCCAATGTGTCAGGCTTGCTCCAGTGTTTTCTGTCTCATCACTTATTTCTGCTTGACTTGAGCAACTCTTTTCTTGTACGTCTCTATCAGTCAGCTTTTCATCATTGGGACAAAACAGCTGAATACATCAGTGTGAAGGAGGAAAGGCTGGATTTGGCCACAGTTTCCACAGATTCTGGGCCGTGGTGGTGCAAAGCAGCTCACCTGGAGCAGCTGGGAACAGGGCAAGCAAGAGCTGCAGGTGGGCTTCCTCCTGCTTCTCTTTTTGTTTATTGGGATTGCAAGCCTATTGGATGATGCCTCCTACACTTGGACAGGTCGTTCTCTCCATTTGCTGTTCTACGTGCCAATCATCTCTGGACCCTCCTTCTGACACATGCCTGAAGTGTGTTCACTAATTCCTTGTGTAATTCCCAATTCAAACAATTGACAGTGACAATTAACTCTCACCACTTTTCATTTTTCTTTAATTTTCTAGACTTTTAAGTCAATGCTGAATTCATTTTTTTCCATTCTTCTTTTAAAAACATTGGATCCTGCTGGGGACATAGCTCGACAATCTAAGCACCTGCTTAGCAAGTGCAAGGACCCAGTTTCTATCCCAGGTACCACATGCCTTGCAGTCCTGGCGCCCTGCTGCATATAGTGACCCATGCCTGTAATCCCAGCGCTGGGAAGACAGACAGGAGAATCACTATTAATCTGAGATGCATAGCGAAACCCTGTACCAAATGAATGAATGAATAGATAGATAGATAGATAGATAGATAGATAGATAGAAAGATAGATAAATAGATAGATAAAAACATCGGACCCTTGGACTGAAGGCTGTGATCTCCATGAAACCCTAACTGGTCCTAATTGGCAGGGCCCTCCATTATCTTTGGTTCCTGGGATTGGTGTCTGTGGGTTCATATTTGCCCTTTTACCCAAGTAGTTTAAGAGAAAATTTGTAGATTTTCAAAAAGAATAACCTTTTCGGATTGTGTCAGTTTCTGATGTTATTGTGTTATGATTAGAAAATGTGTCATTTTATATTTTTTAAATCCATGAAGTAATGTCAATGAAATAAATCATACACATAGTTTGAATGTTACATGGTTTCACTTATATGAAAAGCCTGAAGCATAAATAATTTTTTTTTTTCCAGAGTTCAAACTCACGACCTTGCACTTGCCCAGCAGGCACTTGTGCCTGGGAGCTATCTCCCTAGCCCCTGAAGCATAAATAATTTAAGGAACAAAATAAAAGATCATAGGAAACAGATGGATCCTTTGCAAATGGGAAATGGATGAAGAGATTGAGAAGGAGGAGGTTAAGGAGAGGAAGCTGACAAAAAGAGCCAGAACTACTGAGGCTGGACAGTCTTCATAGTGCCAGGTTGGCAGGAAGAGACCTGGGGATGGGGTTGGCTGAAAGCACCCTTAGAGTTTGAGTGCATGCAGAGGACGGCTGGTGGACCCTTCTCCTTGCCTCCTTCTCCTTGCCTCCTTCTCCTTGCCTCCTTCTCTTGCTGTGTCACCCTGAGATTAGGTGTACCAGGGGTTGATGTGGGAGTGGCTAAACCTTGCTTCAGCCAGCTTTGGCCACTGGAGTACAGCAGCTCTTTGGGGCCTGAGAGTAGTCAGGAAATGTGGTGTGCTTGTGAGGACCCGCCATGCAGGAACCTGGCAGGGGCAGGAGGCTTGGGCATGGATGGGCCTGCTGGGGAATTGCTTCAGCTTGGAGAAAGGGAGCTGGAATTCAGTTTGTCAGGAAGACAGGAGAAAAGGCAACTAAACTAAAAATAGGAGCGTCAGGCAGAGTGTCTGGCAATTCTGTCCCCCATGCCAGGTCTGACTTCGTTATTGAGGTTTACTTCAATCGTGTGACATAGAAGGGATCCAGAAAGATGAGGGCAAATGTATGCAGAGAGCAGGTGCTCTGTGAAAAGGAGCACACAGACAGTGATGGTGACAGCATGCTGAATATGTCACTGAGACCTCAGAGGACAGGAGAGCTATAGGTGTGGACAGATGATGCTGTGGCTATTTTCTTGTTTTTGTTTCTTTTAGACAGGGTCTTGCTGTGTAGTTCAGACTGACCTTGAACTCACTGTGTTGCCTGGGCTGGTCTTGGACATGATGATCCTCCTGCCTCAGCATCCTGAGTGGTGGGATTACAGGTATGTGCCACTGTGTCAGCTTGATGCTCTGGTTCTACCTATCAGGATATGAGAGTCCTTTCCTCACAGAGCTCTCGAGGTGAGACTGGATAATCAAAGGACAGACAGATGTTACTGCTTCTCAAAGAGTGACACCTCAGAGCTTCTTGTACCCTATAGGGAGCAGGGATGCCAGTGTTTACATCCACCCTGCCCAAGGCTTTTGTTAATTTAGAAGGAAAACTTGCTTATATTACATTTTGATTATTGGAGCAGCAGATTGTTTCTCTGTGTAATTATCACCACTTTTATTTCCCTCTATGGATGATTTGCTCTCCTGAGGAATTTATTTATGGGAGGATTAGTTAAATACATGCAGAAAAATGCACATCAAGAAGTATCTAAGCCAGACAGCAGACTTATGCTTACCTTACCCAGCCTACCAAGCGTGCCCAGCATGGGTCTGCTCCCAGGACACTTGGAAATGGAGGAAGGGCAATCTTGGGGAGCAGGAATGCAGGGTTCAACAGCTGCTCTCTGGACTCCACACCTCTCCAGCCCTGGGAAACCCAGATCTGTCCTCCATCTCTGCACTGGAATGATGTCTTGTAATGGAACTGCACACAGCCAAAACTTTGGGGGTTGGATATTTTCATCTGGCCTTGTTCTCAGAGATGCATTCAGGACACAGAATGCATCAACAGTTCACTCCTTTTCTTTTCTGAATAGTATTCCAAAGTGTGAGTGCAGGCGGTGCAGAAACTGCTGGTCTGCTGTGCTCTTTGTTCTGCTGCGTGTATGGGGGGGGGCGCATCACACATCCATGTATAATTTAGCAGTCTCGCAGGTTGCAGACAATGTCATGGTGACTGTGAGGCTCCACTTGAGCTGAAGTCCTAGTAATTTTTTGAGCAAACAAAACAAAAAGCTATCTTCTGTGAGAAAGGTCTAAAAGAGAATAGTCACCGATTAATGGAAATAGCATCATTTTTCACCATGACTGAAATGAATTACTAACCCTATGTTTGTGCTGAGTTTGGGCACTTTCCAAATTCACATGTGAAAATAAATCTCTGGAGGGTGAATAGCACATGGTCCACTTCCTGCTTCTTGCAGAGATAGGGTGCTGCCTTTGCTTGCCTCCTTCCAGAAAAGAAACTCTTCCTTGCAGACATGACAGGGCCCCCATTTCCATGAATGGCAACTGCTAGGGTCTGCCTTTTTTGGGGGAGCTAGATTTGGCTTTCCATGAGAACAGACCAGATATGGGGATTTCTTGGCTTGGAGTCTATGTTTGGTATTGTCTGGATTTTTTAACTTTTAATTAATTAATTAATTAATTAATTAATTAATTAATTTATATGTCTTTTTGAGACAGGGTCTCACTATCCAGTTGAGGCTGGTCTTGAGCTCACTTTTGTAACCCAGGCTGGTCTCGAACTCACACTGATCCTCCTGCCTCAGCCTCCTGAGTGCTGGGATTACAGGCGTGCGCCACCACGCCCGGCTTAACTTTTAATTTTAACTTTTTTTTTTTTTTTTTGTCTTTTTGAGGCAGGGTCTCACTATGCAGTTCAGGCTGGCCTTGAGCTCACTTTTGTTGCCCAGGCTGGTCTCAAATTCGTACTGATCCTCCTGCCTCGAGTGCTGGGATTACAGGCGTGCGTCACCACGCCCAGCTTAATTTTAACTATTTGAGTGAATGTGAAACAGCATGTCATTGTCATTGCTGTCATCATCATCTGAGGGGGAAATGCAGGCCTTGCACATGGAGGCAAGAGCTGTACCACTAACTACAACCCTCATTGTCATTGTCATTGTCATTGTCATTGTCACCTCTCATTGTCATTGATGTTACATTTGTTGGTATCCAGTGGATGTCAAGCATTTGCCAGTGTGACAACTGGTCACTTGTGCTTGTCTATTTACTATTTTTACCTTTATGTTGCTGGTGATTATATCCCAGGCCTTGCTCATGTTAAGTATGTGCTGTGCCACTGACCTACCCCTCCCAGCCCCTTTCTGCTTTTTTCTTTTATTCTTCTGTTTATTTAGCTTAATCAAACGCTGGCCATCATTTCATTTATTTGCTATGTTTGGCTTATTAGTCAAACTTCTTTTATTTTCTTCTAGAGGCTTTTCTCTAGACCTGGAGATGTGTGTTTAATAGATCTGATTCTAAGGTCAGGGCAGCATGCCTTCCCTCTCCCTACCACATATGTGCTCCACACATCCTGTCTCACACCTAAAGCCTCATGTCTCACAAGGGTGCTGAGCTTGCTGCTGTGCAGCATCTTCCATCATGTGTCCTCATGCTGTGACTGCCTTTTATCCTGCATAAACTCTGAAACCGTCATATGCTGTCATTTTTTTTTAAAAAAGGTTCTTAAATTATGAGAAGAGAGAAGCATAAGATTTAATGTGCAGAGACAGGGATATAGTTCAGGGGCACAGGGCCTGCCTGGAAAGTGCAAAGTCCTGAGTTTCATTCCTGGTTAAAAAAAAAAAAAAAATGGAGATTGAATGTGCATCACTTCTGATAGCATCTTCCTCCATCCTGCATTCTTGTGCTGCCTGCATTCTGGCCACACATTCTCTTAAATATATACCCTTTATTTTGCTTTCATTTAAAAACATTATTTTTGTTGGATAAAGAATTTTGGATTGGGGAGATAGCTCAGTAGAATAAGCGCTTGCCTGGCAAGCACAAGGCCCTGAGTTAAATCCCAGATTCCTCAAAAAAAAAAAAAAAAGTAATGTTTATTGAAAGTGTTAATGTTTAATTGTTTGATCAATCTTATATACCTATATCTATTAATCTGAACTGATCCAATGATGAAAATATGTAATATAACCATTGTTATATTTAAAATAAATAAATAATAAATAATAAATAAATAAATAAAAGAATTTTGTGTTGACAGCTTTAAAATTTAACCCTTTAAGGATTCCTGCCATTATTCTTCAGCCCCACCTCATCTAACAAGAAGGTTGTAGCGTTTTCACTGTTACTCCCTTGAAAGTAGTATCACTGGCTGCTTTTTAAGAGCATCTCTTTGATTTTCATTAGTTTGTGGTATGCCTAGATATTTTTTTTGAGGTGTCCTATGCATGTTTTGCTAAGTTTCTTGGTTTTGTAAATAAAAGTTTTTCATTAAGGTTTTACTTTTGCATATTCTTTCCATTTTCCCCTGCCCTACACTTTTTCTTCTGTAACTCCTGTGGCATAGGAGTTGGGCCATTTGCTATTGTTGTCCAGGCATGCAAGAATCTGTTCACTTTTCTCTGATATTTCCTGTTTTTTCAGATTGAATGAATTCCACCTACCTGCCTTTAAGTTCACTCACTGGCTTCTATTACCTCCAGTCTATTGGGAGGTTTTTATTTTAGTTACTGTACTTTCCAGCTCTAGAATTTTTTTTTTTTTTTTTTTTTTTTTTTTTTTTTTTTTTTTTTTTTTTTTTTTTTTTTTTTTTTTTTTTTTTTTTTTTTTTTTTTTTTTTTTTTTTTTTTTCCTTTTTTTTTTTTTTTTTTTGTCTTTTTGAGACAGGGTCTCACTGTGCAGCTCAGGCTGGCTTTGAGCTCACTTTTGTAGCCCAGGCTGGTCTCGAACTCACAACGATCCTCCTGCCTCAGCCTCCCAAGTGCTGGGATTACAGGCGTGAGCCACCACGCCCGGCTTTTGGATACTTGCTATCCATCTTGTGAGCTCTGATTCCTTTACTCATTAAGACTGTGTCTTCATTTCATCTTTTGAATATATTTATCAGTGCTGCCTTAGATTCTCTGTGAACATATGTGGGGCATCACAGGCTGGTTTCTATTGACTGTGTCTTGGCTGTGGCTGAAATTTGTTTCTTATCAAAGCCATCCCTCAGTCTGAGGGAGTTAATAAACATACTAAGGAACTAGGAGTTCAAAAGTGGAAGAAATGGTAGGATCAGGCAGCAGAGATACCTCAGTGGATGAGTGGCAAGCACAAGGACCCAGGTTCCATCCTCAGTACCACATGCCATGCCAGCCCTGCCCAGGGCATGCCAAGCCAGTCACCAAGACTGGACATAGTGGCCATGACTGTAATTCCAGCACTGGGGAGACTGAATCAAGACAATCACTGTGAGTCTAAGATGTGTAGTGGGTCCCTATAATACATACATACATACATACATACATACATACATGGCAAGATCATCTTGGCCTTCAAAGACAGTAGTCAGCAGAGACGCCAAGAAACTAGAGCCAACAAAACAAGACAAACAACAATAACAACACCAAAATGACTAAAACTAAATCCACAAAGTAGAAGTGAAATTTCTCATACGATAAAGGACAAATTCCAAATGGCCAGGAACAAATGTGTAGAACTTCATGACAACTAAGTTAACCATTATAACCCTTACTTTATTAGCATAGTAAAAGTCACAACCTGAGGTGGAGACTAAAGCTGGAAATAAGATGTATCATAGAAGAGGTATAACAAAGAGCACTGTAGGTACAACTGAAACTCTACCTCCTCTGTGATGGTATCAAGAGACCATGCTCCTGCCTCCTGTAGATGTCAAAAAAATGTTATGCTTTTGTGCTCTGGGCTAGCCTGGGGGTCCCTGTTCTCACAGCTTTTCCCCTTATGTTCCCACATAAGAAAGACTGCCTTGTTCTGAGGCCTCTGTCCAATTCTCCTGTGGAGAGTATGGATGTCTACAGAGACCACAGTGTACTGATGTCTAGTGATTTAAGTGTGTACTGGGCATCAGTGAGTAATGTTTTGTAGCCAGTTTGGATTATCTTCTCCCATGGCCTTCTGCTGTAGTTTGTGTGTTGGGCAATCTCTCTCCCTGCACTCTAAAGTGGGTTCAGTTGTAGGATCCCATTGTACTTGAGGTGTGTACAGAGTGTTGCTTAAACCCCTCTAACCAGGCAGAACTTGAACCCCAGACTCTCCCTCAAATGCCTTGAAGCTTTTAGCAGACATAAGGGAAACCTTATTGCAGGGCAGGAGTTGGCAGCTCTAGGTTAATAATGGTGTTTATATTTTTAAGGAGTATTCACAGAAATAAAAATAAAGAGTATGAGAGAAAAATGTGGCACATCAAATCTAAAAACTACTCTGTGACTTTACAGATCTAGTTTTCTGGCCCCTGGGGTCACAGTCCTTAACCTAGTCTTAGCTGAATGTCGGTCAGCCAATGACCTTCATGTCTTTCCTGGAGCCTGTTACACAGCTAGAGACTTCATACCGTTCTAGACAGCCACGCTTGGAAGCCCCATGTGGTGCAATCCCACGCCTGCCCGCTGGGAGGACTTGGGCTCCCCAGCCCGAGGCCCGTGGCTCCTTTTGATTCCCTCTGCCTCTGTTGCCCTAGGTCCAGCTCTACTCTGCACCCCTAAATCTGTTCACACTCAGGACCAGGCCATATTTGCAAAAGTTACCTCAAACTACTTTATTTGCACAAAACGCACAGATAAGTTACGTGTGTGTGTGTGTGTGTGTGTGTGTGTGTGTGTGTGTGTGGTGCACTGCATCCAATCCTGGCACCATCATCCACTCCAGACCAGGCTTTCTGTGGAGGCACGGTGGGGTAAGCCTGGGGGGGGGATGGGGACGGGGCGGGGCCTGAGCGCCCAGGCGGGGTTGTGGGCAGGGGGCGGGGCCGGTGCTCTGGGGCACCGCCGGGACTAGAGTGCAGTCGACTCGCCCCACGTCACATTGCGGTCCTTCAGCTGAGCGCCCCTCAGGGCAGTCCTCTGAGCATTCCTCAGCCCAGCTTCGGCCCCTTTCAGCCGAGCCCCTTCCCGGTGTTGGGGGGTGAAGGGCTGGGTGAGGGAAGGGGGCAGGTAGCGCGAAGGCCCGCCCCTTTCTGCCGTGTGCCCCGGAAGTGGTCGTGGGGCCCGCGCCGGGGCCGGAAGTGGACGAGGCTGGCGGCGGGCGGCCGGCTTGGAGGTAGTTTGGTGCCGGCGGCGCGGCTCAGGCGCGGGCTCGGCTGGCCCGGCGCGGTCTCGGGTGCCCATGGGGCGCGGGGGGCCGGGCCGGTGACGCCGGGCGCCCATGGACTCCTCGGAGGAGCCGCTGCCGCCGCTGCCGCCGGTGGTCTACACCATGGAGAACAAGCCTATCGTCACCTGTGAGTCCCGGCGGGGAGGGGGCGCGTCTTGGCCCTGTCCAGTCCCCACCCTGCGCCTCTCACTCTGTGACCGCTTCCCGCACTCCGGGTCTCTGCTTCCCGGAGGTGTGTCTGGCATCGGCGGGGCCTTGCCAGACGACCTCTGACCCCCCGCGGTGACCTCTGACCCATAGGCGCTTCTGAACCGCGGTTTCGGCTGTAGTGGCTCCGCGATGCCGCCCGTGACGGGGCGCGGCCCGGACTGGACTAGAAGAAGGGCTGCGCCGCGTAATTCCGGGCACGAGTTTCGTGAAGCCTTGGGGCTCCCCGTCCAGTTCGGCCTGGCCCCAGGTGTGCTGTACAGCACCAGGGATCCAGTTCAGCCTCTGCAGCTCTGAGAAGCCTCGCGCAGCCCTTTCTAGTCCCGGCACCTGGTGCAGAGCCGTGGCCGGGAAGTCCGATGCTTCGGGTCGGGGTGCAGAAGTGGCGCGAGCACAGGGAGCTTTTCAGCAGCTAGACCAGCAGGGGCTCCGGGAGTGTCGTCCCCGTGATCCCCGCGGCCTCCGGGCGGGCAGTGGGCCCCCAGAGAAGCTGGGCTCGAGGTCGGGCACCTGCTCCCCTGCAGGACACACTGGGGACAGAAGGACCGCTACCTCTCCCTGTCGTTTCTTTCCTTGCCTTTGGGAGCTGCTTTTCTGTTGCTGAGAAAATGTTCTCAGATTTTCGAAGTGTAACTTTAAATGACATAGTTTAAAAAACTGAGCTTAGGGACTGGAGAGATAGCTCCAAGGCACAAGTGCCTGCCTGGCAAGTGCAAGGTCGTGAGTTTAAACCCCAGTCCCGCAAAAAAAAAAAAAAAAAAAAAAAAAAAAAAAAAAAAAAAAAAAAAAAAAACCGAGCTTATGGGAAGTGTTGAAATGTTTGCTGACCTTTTGATGACTTGCAGAACAGTCTTTCAAACTACAGGTACTAGGGCATTTTACTGTTGACGACATTCTGTATTTTCATGGCTTTGTGCATTTACTTTTTGAAATTGTCTTTAATGCTTTGAACGGAAGTGGTGTATTGCAACAACTGGTACCTACAGCGATGAGACTCTTCTGTAGGTCATTAGCATTGCTCTTTCTACCATCTTCCTCCCTCCTCTCCACTTGCTTCAGTAAACTCCCTGCCTTCCTGTCTCAGAGCAGTTGCATGTTTAAAGTTCATTTGTGGCTTCATTTTTAGGTACTGGACTTTCTTACAGAAATGGACTGTCTGGGGGCCCGGCGGGATAGCTCAGTGGTCTAAAGCGCCTGCTTGGGCGGCTTCAGGGACCGCGGTTCGATCCCCGGCACCACATGCTGCGCCAGCCTTGCCCTCGGGGTGGGTTGAGCCGGCCAAAAAATGAGTGAATAAACAAACAAAGGTTCTGAAACAAGAAAAAATAAAATAAAATAAAAATCTAAAAAAAAAAAAAAAAAAAAAAAAA
>PVJA010027694.1:0-12120 GCA_004027025.1 Myocastor coypus | reverse complement strand
CTCGGGGAATTCAAAGTTGGGTTTCTTTTTTTTTTTTTTCAAAGTTGGGTTTCAGTGTCTTCCAAATCTTGAAAATTCTTCTCTGGAAGGCTGGGTACAGTATGACTGCTGGGGTGGGTTAGGGGATTTGGTAGTACCTGCAGGAATAGAATTTACTGCCCTGTAGTGTCTGCGACTGTGGCTCTTGTTCATGTTCACGTGCAGTCTCATGTCTGCATGCAGAGCAGCCACAGACTCTTTTCTTGTCTGCTTGGTGGGTATTTCATATTTGGCGAAGGTTTTCTTCTGTAGCTGAAGTAGCAGAATGAGGGAGTGTTCTATCAGTGGTGTCTGTGTTGGGAATACCTTTTAGTCACAGAAGTCTCAGAAAAGAAGGTAGCTTCAGTAAACTTTCAGCGAAAGTTCACTTGAAAAGTAAAAAAAAAAACAAAAAAACAAAAAAACAAAAAAAAATTTTTTTTTGACACTTTAAAATTACATTTTTGTGCATCTGGGGCTAGACTCTGGTAGACACTTCTTTCAGCTGGGGTTGTTTTGAAGGAGGAGCAGGTACAGTGTATAAACAGTGCAGACAGTAGTAAGAGGAAAAAAGTTCTCTTCAGAACTTTTTAATGTTTCTACATGTTTTGCTGAGTCTGTAGTAATTGTTCTGGAGAGCCAATTTACCTCTTATTGTTCTTGCTCGAGGTCTCCTTGAATAAGTATGGAATAAGCCACAGACCTCTTAAAGGGGTCTCTTATAAAATGAAAACAGAGCTTATGCTTGTTACCATTTTTTTTTTAATGGAAGCAATGTTTTACTGTAGTAACAATTGGACTTAGAAGTACCCATTTTACTTTTTGAGAAATACATGGAATGTAATTGATGCAGGTAAATTTAGGACATATACAGTTCTAACCAGTGAGTTAAATGTGTGGCAGGGAAAGAATGAGAGTGAAAAGCTCTCTGAGTTTACAGGTAAATAGAATGGGTTATTAGTACTTGATAGCCTTGCTGAGTTTATATTTTTTGAGTTATTTTGCAGTTACCTTAAAGTTTTAGTATGTTTCAACAGTAGAAGACATCTAACTTGTGTCTGATGGGTTCTGGTAAAGAGGGGATCTGCTTAAACCCGAGACTAGTTTGAGCTTGTAAATACTGAAGAACATTAAATGTACAGGAATGACAGCAGAATAGTGAAACTAACTAATTTCACTGTAGTAGTTTTTTGTTTTGTTTTGCAGAATTGGGGATTGAACTCAGGACCTTGCATTTGCCAGGCAGGCGCTTGTGTATCATAGCAGTTTGATTGCCTATCATACTTGACTAATGCCAAAAATGCTTGATGAAACTCAAGCAAATCCAGCTGATTTATTTGTTCTAAATTTAAGTTTTAGCTTTGACACTCCTCCTCCCTCAACTAGGTCTCTGTTTCACAATAAAGACTTAGCTTTCTGTCCTGTGAAGCATTCGGAATGACATGTTCCTTCTCCAGATCTCACTCAAGAGCCCAAGTTAGTGATGTTCTACTGATTTTGTGGCTTGTTGAGTGCTGCCACACTGAGGATAACACTTACACTGTCAACTAGAATTACACTGTATGCTGTACTTTAAAATGTCCTCTTTGTCCAAGTGATCTCTTTACTAGTTACATCTTAGATTCATTGTTTCCTTTTGATGAGCCTCTGGGCTTGATGTTCCATATCTGAATTTATAAACTGTGAAAGTAGGAAAAAGAGCCAGACTAGAGCACATCTGTCACTAGATGGAGTTGGGATTTTCCCAGTAGGGTAAAGTTTTCAAACTTCACGCCAAGTGTGGAACTATGTGGTTGTGACTTAAGCACTGCCAATCTGGTTACTAGCAGGTAATTTCATGTGTGTGCTTTAGGTGACTCTTTCCTCCCGGGAACCTCAGTTGCTGCCTACAGTATTTGGATTTGGGAAGAAAAAGTGCCACTGACTTTGCCTGTCTTTGTCCGTTTTCTGGGCTGTGGCACCTGTGTAGGAGCAGGTGTGTCCTGAGGTCAATGTGTGTGCACCCCATCTGTAAAAAGGTAGTGAAGTTGCCAGTGCGGTTGGCATGATGAGTGTATGTGAGCACTCAGAGGAGTGCGGGAATGCAGGAAATGTGAAAGAAAGGAGATACTACAAAAGATCAAATGTTTTCCTGGCTCCCACTTACTCTCTGTCAGAACCCCTTCAGGCTAAAGGAAGGCCTGACTATTCCATTTACTAAGTTAGGTCCCAATAAGTTATTAAGGCCTGAAAGTCTGAGGAACGTTTTGAATTGGGGAAGATTTTTGCTGTGGACAATGTTTTCCCACAAGGGACACTTTTAGGGGGAGATTGTGGCCTCAGGGGTCATGTGCTGACCTGTGAAAGCCCTGCTCTCCTTCTAGCTCTGCACCTCCCTATAGCCTGTTCCTGTACTTGCACTTCTTCAGACTATGCTTGCCCTTTCCTCCTTCTGTGTCTCCCTTTTCCCTGTCTTTCTTATCCCTCTCTTCCCAGTCACATTCTGTAGGTGTTGGCCCATAATATGAATTATAAATCTAGGGTAGCACTTTGGTTTTACTATTTGTATTTACAGATTGCTGACCTTGGAGTCACTTGTGTCTCCTCCTTGTCCTATTATACCTGACCCACCCTCTGTCAACAAGCGTCATTATATAGATCTTTGAAAACACATCTAGAACTCCTAGCAAAGTGTTCCCCACCTTTATCACCGTGGTCTGTTCCTTGGTCCACTGCAGTGGCCTCCCTGCATGTGAGTCTTCTGCCTGGCCACAGCTCACTTCCTTCCTTAGAAGGACCAGCCTTTCTCAGAAGGACCTTATTTAGTGCTAAAGCAGTGTCTGATGTCCTTGTACCCCTCCCTACCTTTGTCTCTCTGGTTCTCTAGCTTAGGCATCTGCTGATCTCCTAGGCATAACACTTACCTGCCTGTTACCTGCATGCCCCATGAAGGTTTGGGATCCCTTGACTTTCTCTATGCTTAGCTTAGCACTCCCTGACATAAATACCTATCTTTGTCTTTGGTTATTGTCATTTCCAACTAAGTTGGAGTGTGTGGTCCGTCATTGCAGGGGTGTTGTTTTGTTCACTGCTGTGTTACTAGGATTTTGCACTTCTTGGCAAGCAGTAAGTGCTGAGTAAATATTTATTTGGTGAAAAAACAAGTGTGTATTTCTCTAGGGAAAATACTCCGCTGTATGTCATTTTATCCTGTCAGGTGCTAGAGTCTTTTGATGCTATAAAGTTCTTTTCCTTAACTGCAGTAAGAGCTATGTAGAAAATGCTTGGAGGATTTCAATCTTGCCCATTCTGATTTGCTTTTTGGTAAACCGTACACCCTTATTTTTTTTGATATGGACACATTCTTTGCTTGGGCTTTTTAAGTTAAAGAATATGTGTCAGTCTAGTAAAGAAACAAGCCATTTAGGGTGTAGGGGGCATACTTAAAAGCTCTCTGGAACTCTTATTTAGTATGTGTTCTTCACTGCAAGTCAGTACCCATTTAACTTTATGGGTTACAGGCTGGGATTCTGATGGAGACACACAGGTGGGGGAGAGGTCTGGCATTTGGAGAAGGCTTTGGAAGAAGATAGGCTTCTAATGCTATAAAGTTGAACTTTAAACCTTAAAGATGTGTAAGTAGAACAGGGATGGAATTTTGTTATAAAATGTGGGCTCTACAGATGGAATCACTAGGTTGTTCAGAAGGTGAGAATGCTTTTAACTTTTGAAAGCATCTTTCAAATGATCCCACAGAAAACTGTGCTGCAAGTATGTATAATCTCTTGAATTCTGGAATCCACTATAGTGATTTTGTGAGTATATGGTAGTTAGCATTTCCTGGATGGCTAGTGAGGTGAGGGTTGCTTAGGAGATTAGTACATCTTTTCTTATCAAGTCCTGTGCCACTGTCTCCTCCTCCTCCTCCTCCTTTTTTTTTTTTGTCTTTTCTAGACAAGATTTTGTTAAGTGGTTCAGGCTGGCCTTGAACTCACTTTATAGCCCACATTGGCCTCTTGCAGTAGTCTTCCTGTCTAAGCCCCCCGAGTGCTGGGAATACAGGTGTTTGCCACCACACCTGGTTCCCCATGTCCACCTCTTGACTGTATCATTATCACGGGTGCTGGAGATGAACCTGGAACCATGCTTATGTTAAACACAGGCTTTTGCACTGAGCTGTACTCCAGCCCCTAATTGTGTTGTTATTATTATTATTGAGTTGACATTCATTACCTTTTTAGATACATGTCTGTTCTATCAGATGTATGATTTGAAGATATTTTCTCCCAAATTTTGGTTTGCCTTTATAAATGATGCCTTTTTTTTTTTTTTTTTTTTTTTTTTTTTTTTTTTTTTTTTTTTTTAATTTTTTTTTTTTTTTTTTTTTTTTTTTTTTTTTTCCGAACTAGGGATTGAACTCAGGCCCTTGTGCTTGCCAGGCAAGTGCTTACTCTACTGAGCTATCACCCCAGCCCCAATGATGCCTTTTGAAATGCAGATATTTTGCTAAAGTTTAGTAGGTGCAAAAGTTTTTCTCATATGGATTGTTTTTGGTGTCATATATAAACATTTCCTTTTCCAAGTTGTCTTAGTTGCATATATCTGGTATTAATGAAGCTCTTTTTATATACTTATTGGTAATTTGATCACTTTTGAATTACCTTTTCACTTGTACTTACCTCAGCATTTATGAGGCTTGGCCCAAAACATGTCTAAAAGGTCAGTTGGGATGACATAGCAAAAGCATCCTGCTTTTTTTTTTTTTTTTGTGGGACCGGGGATTGAACTCAGGTCCTTGTGTTTGCCAGGCAAGTGCTTATTCCACTGAGCTATCTCCCCAGTCCCAATCCTGTTTTTCTGTTCATGCCATTTTATTAGCATCTGAGGGCTGTCATGGTAAAATCATGAATTAGGTGCTTAAAAGAGGTCAGTTCTCTCATAGTGCTGTGAGATACAGGTGTCTTGCTCCCTGCCTAGTCCAGGGAAGAAGCCTTCCTTACCTCTGTGTCATTCCTGTCTCTGCCTCAGTCTGCTCCTGGCCTTTCCCACTCTCCCATTGTCCGTTCCCTCATCACTTGTCACTGGATTTAGGGCTGTACAGATAACACAGGAGGATCACATCTTGAGATCCTGAATCTAATTCACCTACAAAGATACTTTATGTAAGGTGGGCACATCGACACACTCAGGTTCTGAGGGGTAGGGATCAGGTCTCTTGGGTGTGTCACCATTCAACCCACCACTGTGCGGTTGTCTGCATTATCTGCCAATTATATATTGGCCATCATTCCTGTCAGATCTCACAGTTTGCCCTGTGCCTTTGTCTTCCCCATTCTCTTGCCAACCGCATGTGTTCCTTGTGCCTGGGCTTTTGGGAGGGGCTCTTCTAGGTGTTGATGCAAGGTGTTACTGTATCTTTAGAAAAGAGTGAACCCCATGCATAACATTATTCAGCTTTTGGACATGTGTTACATGGTTTTTCATTTCTCATTATCATTTTAAACCCTGATTAGCAAAATTTTTTAAAGTGAGCAAGGAAATGATAAAGAAACCAACAACAGATCAGGCTGTAATTTTATCAGGATCTGTTGTATGTCTGGAAATTTTTCCTAATTTTAACTGAGATCTGTTAACATGTAGGTCATCAAATACATTCCATTGTTGACATTTTCAGTAGCATTCTGAAACTGACAATAATGCATTTAGAGGTTGTGGTGGATTAAGAGTGTGGTCAATTTGTAACTGAGTCAGAAATGGTTCTGGGCATGAAGGCTTATCTGAGGATTTTTTTTTTTTTTTTTTTCTTTTTTCTTATTGAGACAGTCTGAACCCTGAAGTTCAGACTAGCCTTGAACTGATTTTGTGCTGGGATTATAGGCATGCACGAACCTCCACCTGAGGATTTATCAGAGGAGAACTGGAGGGGAAAATGGTGTACTATTGGTTCTCCTGGAGAACCCTGTCATGCTGGTTTTCCAGTTATAAACTCAGCTGCTCACATCACTTGAGGAGCTTGAGTCTTCACTGCCTCTGAGGTTGGCAGCTGTCCTCTTCAGGGGAGCTCTGGTCCTTGCCTTGAGTGTCACTTCCTGGCTTTAGTGCAGATCCCAAAGGCTGCTGGCACAGATCCTTTATCCCACTGGTGCAGATGGTCTGGTTTCTTCACTGGCTTTTGGGCCTTCCCAGTGCAGATCCTTGCTACAGACTTGCATGAGACATTGGTGTGGGCCCTAGGCCTTCATCTGGATGTGTAAAGGACATTGCCATAGGATGTAGGTCTTCAGCTGGACTTCTGCAGGACATTGTTGTGGGATCTAGGCCTTTAGTTGGATGGCTTGGATTTCTAGTGTGTGGATGATCTCTTACATTCCTTTGCATTTGACTTTAGGGTGAATATTGTAAAATAATTCTATAAATTATGTGCCCTGTATGAGATCTGTTCCCTTGCAAACCTTGACTATTTGAACTTAATTCAGAAACTGAGAACTTAACACCCAACACTCTCATTATTTTTACTATAGGACACTCAATCCTGTGGGGGCCTGGATTGTCCATTTTGTACACCATGAAACAATTTGGTATAGTCACCAACTCTTGCTTGGTGAGGTTTTTCTTCTGTAAATAAAAAATTTACATGCTTTAGAGCTTATATCCTGGCATGGGAGGGAAGGTAATACACAGATGTAGTAAGTTATGTGCCATGTCAGGTAGTCAGTGCTAAGGAAAAAAGAGTGAAATGTAAAAATGGTTACATTTAGAATTTTTTTATTATAGAAATGAGCATCGTCAAAAATAGAATAGCATAGAGAAATGTACCTACCTTCAACAGTTGGGTGAATTGACCATCCTGTATTTTGAAGGTATTTTCAGACAACATATCCTTTATCCATAAGTATAAATGTTATGGACTCAGTGTTTGTGTTCCCTCCAAAATTGTATATTGAGGGCCAGCCAGGCAGCTCAGCAAATTAAAGTGCTTGCTGAGGCAGATACAGGAACTGGAGTTTGATCCAGGCATGCTGTGTCACACTGAGGCAGCAGTTGAGACTGGGCATGGTGGAATGTGCCTGTAATTCCAGTGCTTGGGAGGCTGAAGACAGGTGAATTATTATGAGTCTGATCTGTGTAGTGAGAGCCTGTAGATCCTGTACTAAATTTATTTTAAAAAATTTTGTGTATTGAAGCCCCAGCTCCCAGTGCAATGATAATATGAGGCAGGGCCTTTGAGAAGTACTTAGGGATAGTCAGGCTAGGAGAGTGTGTGCAGAACCTTTTGTGACAGGGTTGGTGGCCTGTTAGGAAGGGGAAGAAAGGGTTCCTAATCCCAAATTCCCTCCCCCTACCAACAAGGAGAGCCCAGATGAGGTCTTCAAGGGAGGTAAGGCATTCTTCAGCGCCTGGATATGCCACTACTTTGACTGAGTTTTTATTGTTGTTGTTTTGCTTTTGCAGTCCTATGTGTTGAACCCAGGGAGTATCACCAGCTCTTGTTTTTTTAATTTTTATTTTGAGACATGGTCTCATGAAGCTGCTCAGGCTGGGGTCAAATGTGATCCTTCTTCATCAGCCTCCTAAATAGCTGGAATCACAGGTGTGTTCCACCACATTTGCAACACTATGGTCTTGTACCTGTACCCTCTAGAACCGTGAGAAATTTCTGTTGTTGAAACCCAATTTGTTAATATTTTGTTATGGCATTAGCACTTGTTCTCCTGAGCTATCTCCCCAGCCCAAGATAAGGACTTTTGAAGACAAGACACGAACCTATGAACCATTATGATATCTAGGAGTCGGTTGGTAGGAGCTGGAATTTTTCTCTTGTTTTGGTAGCAATTATTTCAACATGAGTGGTGATGAATTCTGCCCACAGGTGCTAATGTCTAATTGTGTCTCCACTAGTTCCCTTTAGGTTGCAGAATGGGGCTATCCTGATTTTAACTTTCTTTTTTTCTCATTTACTAGTTGGAATGTTGCTTTTAAAAGCTTGTCTATCCATGTATCCATGCATAATGAAAATATTTGGTTACCTGTAAGTAGTGTGAAGGCTATGTGCCCAGATTTCCCCTCCTTATGTAACCACTTTCAGTGTGAGCTGGTGTCCTGGCATCCTCAGTGGTTAGAAGCTGTTTGTTTCAGGTGTGTTTAGGCTACTGCAGTTGCTGCCTTGTGGATATACTTCTTTCAAGCTGGCCTGTAGGTGTAGATCCTCAATCAGGTTCTTCACTGTCTTATACAACAAAGTGTTCCTACAGCCAGCTCTTTGTCCAAGGACCCTTCATGAAAATGCTATTTCACAACCATTTGTAGCTTTAAGACCATAGTCTGTAAGCCTGGGTTTTGTTTGGGCTTATTGCTGCTTGGCCTGTTCAATGAACAGAGTTAGGAATGGGTCTTTATTGCATTTTAAAGATAAAATTTTCAGTTAAAATTCAGGTATTTTTGAGACAAGGTCTCACTGTACAGTTCAGGCTGGCCTTGAGCTCACTTTGTAGCCCAGGTTGGTTTTTAACTCAGTGATCCTCCTGCCTCAGCCTCCTAAGTGTTGGAATTATAGGGACTGGGGTTTTAAAATTAACTATTCTACCTCCCCTATTTTTCTTCTGCACTGAAAATCCCAGTTGTCATGGGACTTGGAGGCAGTGGAGTTAGGTGGAGCTTTTCAAGGACGAGCTGTCATTAAATCCTCTGGAGGGCTTGTTAGATAAAGAGTCCAGGATAAGCAGGGCTGGTGGGACTGAGAGCTTCCATTTCTGAGCAAGGCCAGGTGATGTCCCAGCGATGGCTGTGACTGCCGAGTCCTTATGTCCCACCTGGCACCAGCTCTGCTGATGGTGATAGCCCTGCCAGCAACAGCAGGCTTGGGAATATGCACTTCTCTGTGGCATCTAAAGATACCTCACTAGGAAGGAACAGATCTGTGGGGTTAAAGCCACTTGTCATCACTCTCCATGTGGTTATACTGATAAGTGTACATTTATTTTTTCAACTTAATGTTTTAAAATTTTCTAGATTTTTTTCTAATTCAAAATATTTATTTATTTTAAATTTAACAATGGTTGTATTACATATTTTCATCATCGGATCAGTTCAGATTAATAGATATAGGTGTATAAGATTGATCAAACAATTAAACATTAACACTTTCAATAAACATTACTTTTTTTTTTAAACAGTTGACACTGCATATTGTCCTCACAGTAGTTATACAGAGCACAGGGTGTGGGCATAACACACCTTCCAATTAATATTGGTAAGGAAAGAAAAAAATTTAAGAGTTCTTATATTAGGGAGACTATATGATATTTGCACATGTAGGTCTGGTTTATTTCACTAATGAATATATGTTCACTATACATCCATTTGTATATGAAGTCTTCTAGTTTATCGTTCCTACCTAGTAGGGGGATAGCTGGATTTAATGGGATTTCCAGCTGTAGTTTTTAAAGGAGTCTCCACACTGCTTGCCATAATTGTTGCACCATTCTGCGTTCCCACCAGCAGTGGAGAAGGGTTCCTTTTTCCCCACAGCCTCTCCAACATTTGTTGTTGCTTGATTTCTTTATGATAGCCATTCTTTCTGGGGTGAGATGGTATCTAAGTGTTGTTTTGATTTGCATTTCACAAATACCTAGCAATGTGGAGCATTTCTTCACGTATTTATAGGCTTGTTGAATTTCTTTCTCTGAGAAGTGTGTGTTCATCTCAGATGCTTATTTCTGGATTGGGTCTTTGAATTTTGGGACCTAATGTTTTTTAGTTCTTTATAAATTCTAGATAGAAGACCTTTGTCTGAATATTTATTAATTAAAATCTTTTCAAAATTTGTGGGTTGTCTTTTCGCTCTGTTGCTAATATCTTTTGAAATGAAAAAACTTCTCAGCTGGAGGAGGTCCCATTTGTTGATTCTGTCGAGTGTTGAATGTGCATTTTGATTTTTGTCCATGAACTCTTTGCCTACCCCGACGTCATCAAGATTTCCTCCGACTTTCTCCTCTAGGAGGTTTAGGGGTTCTCTTTTAATATTTAGATCTTTAATCCATTTTGATTTTACTTTAGTGGATGGTGTTAGACCTGGGTCAAGTATTAGTTTTCGACATGTGGAGAGCCATTTTTTCCAGCACCATTTGTTAAAGAGGCTATCTTTCTTCCAATAAACATGTTTGCCCTTTTTGTCAAAAATAAGGTGGCTGGGTGTGTTTGTATTTACTTCTGCATCTTCTAATCTATTCCACTGATCCTCAGGCTTCTATTTTTTCTTTTTTTTTCACTTCAGATTGTATTAATTCATGCATTTCTTTTTTTTTTTTTTTAGTTCAGATGTTATCTCTGGTCTGAGTTGCTCTATATGTTTCTGCACTTGTCTGTCTACCTCAGAAGCTATTGATTCGGAGATTTCATCTGCCTGATTCCCATTTTCTTGTATAGTAGTGTCTCCTGTATCTGTTATAGGTGGGCTCAGGACCAGAGATTGCATTTTGCTCCTTGTCTGTATCATTCTGTTAGCAGTGACCTTTCGTGCAGGACTGTGTGTCCACAGTCTTCTGGGTCAGCTGAGGTGCTTGTAGGCTGGGGGAGGGAGGTCTCACTCACCTGATGGACCTGGCTGCTGGATAGGCTATGCTTGCATTGGACTGGAGGTCTGACTCATGTGGCAGGCCTAGCTGCTGGATAGGCTGCTCCTGAGGTGGGTTGGAGGAGGCCTGATGTGGTGGGCCTGATGCTGTATAGGCTGGTCTTGTGGACAGCTGGAGGAGTTCTCAGGCGGGCCAGAGGTCTCAGGCGGGTTGGAGGTGGTCTGATATGGCAGGCTGGAGGTCTCAGGCAGGCAATCTTGGATGTTTTTTTTTATGTGTTTTAAGGTATAAGAGCTGTTGAGGAAAAGTTAATGAATGTGTAGTCCCTAGAGAAGCATGTGCCAGCCGGGGTTCAAAGATACCCTCCATAAGAATGTTTCCAAACTTTCTGCATGCCTTTTCTATGTCTTGTCTCTGTCTCTGTCTCTGTCTCTCTGTCTCTCTCTGTCTCTCTCTCTGTCTCTCTCTGTCTCTCTCTGTCTCTCTCTGTCTCTGCCTGCCTGCCTGCCTGTCTGTCTCTTTCTTTTCTGAGACTGGGTCCTGGTATGTAGTTCAGGCTGCCTTGAGCTCACTATGTAGCCCAGGCTGGCCTTGAGCTCAAAGTGATCCTCTTGCTTCAGCCTTCCCAGTGCTAGGATTACAAGCACATGTCACCATGTCTGGCTTGTGCATGCTCTTTATGAAAAGCTTTCTATATAGCTAATGTTACCTAAGTGTCTTGTTTACTTTTAATGTTTTCATAAAAAAATAGAGTCCTAGAAATTGGGGGAGCCTTAATATTAGGTCATCCTTGGTCATTGTCCAGCTGTTACACTGTCTTTAAAGTTTCTGAATGCTAGGCAGGAATACCTTCAGGCCTTAGCAGAGATCTTCCCAGTGTGGGAGACTTTCTCTCTTACCCTAACCCAAGTCCTGTCTAGGACCAGAGCTGAAATCTGTCCCTCTATTTGTATCCACTAGTGTTGTTGAGCACATTGAACCGTTGGAAATAATTGGATGTAGCTTATTAGATGTTGAGGATGGCCAAATGTCTCACTATTGGTATTTCCCTTTACTAAGACGATACTAGGAACAAGGAAGCTTAAAAAGAAAAAAGTAACACAGTAATGACTAACATTTTACATTTTTATATATGATCTTTACCCACTGTCTTGGTTACTTTTTTCTTGTTCTTGAGACAAAATGCCCAATGTCCCAAATTAAAGAAGGAAAGTTGTTTTTTTTTTAGCTTACAGTTTGTGGAGGTTTCAGTCCTTAATGAGCTGAGTCCTTAATGAGCTCCTTAATGAGGAGCAACAACACTTCAGGGTGATGCAAGATAGCAAAAGCCACAAGAATAGAAAGGGAGGAGTGTAAGAGCAAGCATCTCTACCTCCCGTATATTGTATGCAGATTACCAGGGTGGATATAGCACCCATGCCCATAATCCTAGCACTGGATCCTGAATCAGTCATAAACTCTAGAAGCTGGCTCCATTATTGCATGAGTCTCTGAGGGACATCTGGAAACAAGCTATAACTCCCAGTGTCATTCTTTAAATGCCAGCACT